>JAQJVL010004006.1:0-51157 GCA_035578905.1 Stictocephala bisonia
TATTTTTTAAAGAATTGAATAAAAATAGTTTAGCTAAAATAGTGAAAAGCTGTCTCATGTCACATAGCCACTTTCGTTACCGTCATCAACGTCTAATTCAGCCATATCAATTTCGCTCTCATCCATATCATTTACACTTTGGCTGAAGTCTGATTGTACATTGTATTGTTCTTCCAAAACTTTCTCAAATAATTATTTGAAGGTCCAGCCATTATTTATAATTTAATACCTGAAATACTAAGTATATGTTTCACTGATTACAGTATATGATTACACTACTACACAATAGTAACAAAATAAAACTGACACAAATTTTAAGTATTTAGATCACATTGACCACGCTATGCAAAAAAACAAAGTTTCCCCGGCAGACGCTAATTCGATACTGAATGTATTACAAAATAAACAACTAGCATTCCTGATAGGGTACAGTAGCGTCCGAATGGATTCCAGTGCCATTCCCGAAAGGGAATGACCGCACCGAAAGTGTTAATAGTACTTTGTTGGGCCTGAACATTGATATAGAATATATAACAGAGGTTATATAACAGTTATATAGTCTGGACACAAATCAACACCTGCAAAAATCTTACTAAGCTCCAACTAGAATATGTCTATACCTGTAGTTACAGAGTGGGATAGTTTTATAATAATAGTCCTCTGTTAGGCCTGAACATTGTCATAGGTTATATTACAGAGAATTAGTCTGGACACAAATCAACACCTGCAAATATCTTACTAAGCTCCAACTAGAGCATGTCTATACCAGTAGTTACAGAGTGGGATAGTTTTATAATAATAGTCCTCTGTTAGGCCTGAACATTGTCATAGGTTATATTACAGAGAATTAGTCTGGACACAAATCAACACCTGCAAATATCTTACTAAGCTCCAACTAGAGCATGTCTATACCAGTAGTTACAGAGTGGGATAGTTTTATAATAAAAGTCCTCTGTTAGGCCTAAACATTGTCATAGGTTATATTACAGAGAATTAGTCTGGACACAAATCAACACCTGCAAAGATCTTACTAAGCTCCAACTAGAACATGTCTATACCAGTAGTTACAGAGTGGGATAATTTTATATTAATAGTCCTCTGTTAGGCCTGAACATTGTCATAGGTTATATTACAGAGAATTAGTCTGGACACAAATCAACACCTGCAAATATCTTACTAAGCTCCATTTAGAACATGTCTATACCAGTAGTTAGAGAGTGGGATAGTTTTATAATAATAGTCCTCTGTTAGGCCTGAACATTGTCATAGGTTATATTACAGAGAATTAGTCTGGACACAAATCAACACCTGCAAATATCTTACTAAGCTCCAACTAGAGCATGTCTATACCAGTAGTTACAGAGTGGGATAGTTTTATAATAATAGTCCTCTGTTAGGCCTGAACATTGTCATAGGTTATATTACAGAGAATTAGTCTGGACACAAATCAACACCTGCAAATATCTTACTAAGCTCCAACTAGAGCATGTCTATACCAGTAGTTACAGAGTGGGATAGTTTTATAATAATAGTCCTCTGTTAGGCCTGAACATTGTCATAGGTTATATTACAGAGAATTAGTCTGGACACAAATCAACACCTGCAAAGATCTTACTAAGCTCCAACTAGAACATGTCTATACCAGTAGTTACAGAGTGGGATAGTTTTATAATAATAGTCCTCTGTTAGGCCTGAACATTGTCATAGGTTATATTACAGAGAATTAGTCTGGACACAAATCAACACCTGCAAAGATCTTACTAAGCTCCAACTAGAACATGTCTATACCAGTAGTTACAGAGTGGGATAGTTTTATAATAATAGTCCTCTGTTAGGCCTGAACATTGTCATAGGTTATATTACAGAGAATTAGTCTGGACACAAATCAACACCTGCAAATATCTTACTAAGCTCCAACTAGAGCATGTCTATACCAGTAGCTACAGAGTGGGATAGTTTTATAATAATAGTCCTCTGTTAAGCCTGAACATTGTCATAGGTTATATAACAGAAGATTAGTCTGGACACAAATCAACACCTGCAAAGATCTTACTAAGCTCCATCTAGAGCATGTCTATACCAGTAGCTACAGAGTGGGATGTTTTTATATTAATAGTCCTCTGTTGGGCCTGAACATTGACATAGGTTATATAACAGAGGATTAGTCTGAACACAAATCAACACCTGCAAAGATCTTACTAAGCTCCAACTACAGCATGTCTATAACAGTAGCTACATAGTGGGATAGTTTTATACTAATAGTCCTCTGTTGGGCCTGGACATGGACATAGGTTATATAACAGAGCATTAGTCTGAACACAAATTAACACCAGCAAAGATATTTCTAAGCTCCATCTACAGCATGTCTATACCAGTAGCTACATAGTGAGATAGATTTATACTAATAGTCCTCTGTTGGGCCTGGACATTGACATAGGTTATATAACAGAGGATTAGTCTGGACACAAATCAACACCTGCAAAGATCTTACTAAGCTCCAACTATAGCATGTCTATAACAGTAGCTACGGAGTAGGATGGTTTTATATTAATAGTCCTCTGTTGGGTCTGAACATTGACATATAACATTGACATATAACAGAGGATTATTCTGAACACAAATCAACACCTGCAAATATCTTACTAACCTCCAACTATAGCATGTCTATAACAGTAGCTACGGAGTAGAATGGTTTTATATTAATAGTCCTCTGTTGGGTCTGAAAATTGACATAGGTTATATAACAGAGGATTAGTCTGAACACAAGAAAATATCTTACTAAGCTCCAACTAGAACATGTCTATACCAGTAGCTATAGAGTGGGATAGTTTTATATTAATAGTCATCTGTTGGGCCTGAACATTGACATAGGTTATATAACAGAGGATTAGTCTGAGCACAAATCAACACCTGCAAAGATCTTACTAAGCTCCAACTACAGCATGTCTATACCAGTAGCTATGGAGTGGGATGGTTTTATATTAATAGTCCTCTGTTGGGCCTGAAAATTGACGTAGGTTATATAACAGAGGATTAGTCTGAACACAAATCAACACCTGCAAATATCTTACTAAGCTCCAACTACAGCATGTCTATAACAGTAGGAACGGAGTGGGATAGTTTTATACTAATAGTCCTCTGTTGGGCCTGGACATTGACATAGGTTATATAACAGAGGATTAGTCTGAACACAAATCAACACCTGCAAAGATCCTACTAAGCTCTAACTACAGCATGTCTATACCAGTAGCCACAGAGTGGGATAGTTTTATATTAATATTCATCTGTTGGGCCTGAACATTGACATAGGTTATATAACAGAGGATTAGTCTGGACACAAATCAACACCTGCAAAGATCTTACTAAGCTCCAACTATAGCATGTCTATAACAGTAGCTACGGAGTGGGATGATTTTATATTAATAGTCCTCTGTTGGGCCTGAACATTGACGTAGGTTATATAACAGAGGATTAGTCTGAACACAAATCAACACCTGCAAATATCTTACTAAGCTCCAACTACAGCATGTCTATAACAGTAGCTACGGAGTGGGATGGTTTTATATTAATAGTCCTCTGTTGGGCCTGAAAATTGACGTAGGTTATATAACAGAGAATTAGTCTAAACACAAATCAACACCTGCAAAGATCTTACTAAGCTCCAACTACAGCATGTCTATAACAGTAGCTACGGAGAGGGATGGTTTAATATTAATAGTCCTCTGTTGGGCCTGAACATTGATATAGTTTATATAACAGAGGATTAGTCTGGACACAAATCAACACCTGCAAAGATCTTACTAAGCTCCAACTACAGCATGTTTATAACAGTAGCTACGGAGTGGCATGGTTTTATATAAATAGTCCTCTGTTGGGCCAGAACATTGACATAGGTTATATAACAGAGGATTAGTCTAAACACAAATCAACACCTGCAAAGATCTTACTAAGCTCCATCTACAGCATGTCTATACCAGTAGCTACAGAGTGGGATGGTTTTATATTAATAGTCCTTTGTTGGGCCTGAACATTGACATAAGTTATATAACAGAGGATTAGTCTGAACACCAGAAAAGATCTTACTAAGCTCCAACTAGAGCATGTCTGTACCAGTAGTTACAGAGTGGGATAGTTTTATATTAGTAGTCCTTTGTTGGGCCTGGACATTGACATAGGTTATATAACAGAGCATTAGTCTAAACACAAATTAACACCAGCAAAGATATTTCTAATCTCCATCTACAGCATGTCTATACCGTAGCTACATAGTGGGATAGTTTTATACTAATAGTCCTCTGTTGGGCCTGGACATTGACATAGGTTATATAACAGAGGATTAGTCTGAACACCTGCAAAGATCTTACTAAGCTCCAACTACAGCATATCTATACCAGTAGCTACGGAGTGGGATGGTTTTATATTAATAGTCCTTTGTTGGGCCTGAACATTGACATAGGTTGTATAACAGAGCATTAGTCTGAACAAAAATTAACACCAGCAAAGATATTTCTAAGCTCCATCTACAGCATGTCTATACCAGTAGCTACATAGTGGGATAGTTTTATACTAATAGTCCTCTGTTGGGCCTGGACATTGACATAGGTTATATAACAGAGGATTAGTCTGAACACAAATCAACACCTGCAAAGATCCTACTAAGCTCCAACAAGAGCATGTCTATACCAGTAGTTACAGAGTGAGATAGATTTATACTAATAGTCCTCTGTTGGTCCTGGACATTGACATAGGTTATATAACAGAGGATTAGTCTGAACACAAAAAAATATCTTACTAAGCTCCAACTAGAACATGTCTATACCAGTAGCTACAGAGTGGGATAGTTTTATATTAATAGTCATCTGTTGGGCCTGAACATTGACATAGGTTATATAACAGAGGATTAGTCTGAGCACAAATCAACACCTGCAAAGATCTTACTAAGCTCCAACTATAGCATGTCTATAACAGTAGCTACGGAGTAGGATGGTTTTATATTAATAGTCCTCTGTTGGGTCTGAACATTGATGTAGGTTATATAACAGAGGATTAGTCCGAACACAAATCAACACCTGCAAATATCTTACTAAGCTCCAACTACAGCATGTCTATAACAGTAGCTACATAGTGGGATAGTTTTATACTAATAGTCCTCTGTTGGCCCTGGACATTGACATAGGTTATATAACAGAGCATTAGTCTGAACACAAATTAACACCAGCAAAGATATTTCTAAGCTCCATCTACAGCATGTCTATACCAGTAGCTACATAGTGGGATAGTTTTATACTAATAGTCCTCTGTTGGGCCTGGACATTGACATAGGTTATATAACAGAGGATTAGTCTGAACACCTGCAAAGATCTTACTAAGCTCCAACTACAGCATGTCTATACCAGTAGCTACGGAGTGGGATGGTTTTATATTAATAGTCCTTTGTTGGGCCTGAACATTGACATAGGTTGAATAACAGAGCATTAGTCTGAACACAAATTAACACCAGCAAAGATATTTCTAAGCTCCATCTACAGCATGTCTATACCAGTAGCTACATAGTGGGATAGTTTTATACTAATAGTCCTCTGTTGGGCCTGGACATTGACATAAGTTATATAACAGAGGATTAGTCTGAACACAAATCAACACCTGCAAAGATCCTACTAAGCTCCAACAAGAGCATGTCTATACCAGTAGTTACAGAGTGAGATAGATTTATACTAATAGTCCTCTGTTGGGCCTGGACATTGACATAGGTTATATAACAGAGGATTAGTCTGAACACAAGAAAATATCTTACTAAGCTCCAACTAGAACATGTCTATACCAGTAGCTACAGAGTGGGATAGTTTTATATTAATAGTCATCTGTTGGACCTGAACATTGACATAGGTTATATAACAGAGGATTAGTCTGAGCACAAATCAACACCTGCAAAGATCTTACTAAGCTCCAGCTATAGCATGTCTATAACAGTAGCTACGGAGTTGGATGGTTTTATATTAATAGTCCTCTGTTGGGTCTGAACATTGATATAGGTTATATAACAGAGGATTATCCTGAACACAAATCAACACCTGCAAATATCATACTAAGCTCCAACTACAGCATGTCTATAACAGTAGCTACGGAGTGGCATGGTTTTATATAAATAGTCATCTGTTGAGCCAGAACATTGACATAGGATATATAACAGAGTATTAGTCTAAACACAAATCAACACCTGCAAAGATCTTACTAAGCTCCAACTAGAGCATGTCTGTACCAGTAGTTACAGAGTGAGATAGTTTTATATTAGTAGTCCTTTGTTGGGCCTGAACATTGATATAGGTTATATAACAGAGGGTTAGTCTGAACACCTGCAAAGATCTTACTAAGCTCCAACTACAGCATGTCTATAACAGTAGCTACGGAGTGGCATGGTTTTATATAAATAGTCCTCTGTTGGGCCAGAACATTGACATAGGTTATATAACAGAGGATTAGTCTAAACACAAATCAACACCTGCAAAGATCTTACTAAGCTCCATCTACTGCATGTCTATACCAGTAGCTACAGAGTGGGATGGTTTTATATTAATAGTCCTTTGTTGGGCCTGAACATTGACATAAGGTATATAACAGAAGATTAGTCTGAACACCAGAAAAGATCTTACTAAGCTCCAACTAGTGCATGTCTGTACCAGTAGTTACAGAGTGGGATAGTTTTATATTAGTAGTCCTTTGTTGGGCCTGAACACTGATATAGGTTATATAACAGAGGATTAGTCTAAACACCTGCAAAGATCTTACTAAGCTCCAACTACAGCATGTCTATACCAGTAGCTACGGAGTGGGATGGTTTTATATTAATAGTCCTTTGTTGGGCCTGAACATTTACATAGGTTATATACTAGAGGATTAGTCTGAACACAAATCAACACCTGCAAAGATCTTACTAAGCTCCAACTACAGCATGTCTATACCAGTAGCTACAGAGTGAGATAGATTTATACTAATAGTCCTCTGTTGGGCCTGGACATTGACATAGGTTATATAACAGAGGATTAGTCTGAACACAAGAAAATATCTTACTAAGCTTTAACTAGAACATGTCTATACCAGTAGCTACAGAGTGGGATAGTTTTATATTATTAGTCATCTGTTGGGCCTGAACATTGACATAGGTTATATAACAGAGGATTAGTCTAAGCACAAATCAACACCTGCAAAGATCTTACTAAGCTCCAACTATAGCATGTCTATAACAGTAGCTACGGAGTAGGATGGTTTTATATTAATAGTCCTCTGTTGGGTCTGAACATTGATGTAGGTTATATAACAGAGGATTAGTCTAAACACAAATCAACACCTGCAAAGATCTTACTAAGCTCCAACTACAGCATGTCTATAACAGTAGCTACGGAGTGGGATGGTTTTATATTAATAGTCCTCTGTTGGGCCGAACATTGATATAGGTTATATAACAGACGATTAGTCTGGACACAAATCAACACCTGCAAAGATCTTACTAAGCTCCAACTACAGCATGTCTATAACAGTAGCTACGGAGTGGCATGGTTTTATATAAATAGTCCTCTGTTGGGCCAGATTATTGACATAGGTTATATAACAGAGGATTAGTCTAAACACAAATCAACACCTGCAAAGATCTTACTAAGCTCCAACTACAGCATGTCTATACCAGTAGCTACAGAGTGGGATGGTTTTATATTAATAGTCCTTTGTTGGGCCTGAACATTTACATAGGTTATATAACAGAGGATTAGTCTGAACACAAATCAACACCTGCAAAGATCTTACTAAGCTCCAACTACAGCATGTCTATACCAGTAGCTACAGAGTGGGATGGTTTTATATTAATAGTCCTCTGTTGGGCCTGATCATTGATATAGGTTATATAACAGAGGATTAGTCTAAACACCAACAAAGATCTTACTAAGCTCCAACTATAGCATGTCTATACCAGTAGCTACAAAGTGGGATAGTTTTATATTAGTAGTCCTTTGTTGGGCCTGAACATTGATATAGGTTATATAACAGAGGATTAGTCTAAACACCAGCAAAGATCTTACTAAGCTCCAACTATAGCATGTCTATACCAGTAGCTAGAGAGTGGGATAGTTTTATATTAATAGTCCTTTGTTGGGCCTGAACATTTACATAGGTTATATAACAGAGGATTAGTCTGAACACAAATTAACACCTGCAAAGATCTTACTAAGCTCCAACTACAACATGTCTATACCAGTAGTTACAGACTGAGATAGTTTTATATTAACACTTTCGCTGCGGCAGGCATAATCATCATTCTTACTCCAGGTGCTAAGTAATTTTGAGTACGGCAGCAGGTAGGACAGGTTTTATGAAAGTATCACACCTCGAAAAATTATTAACAAAACACATTATACACAAATTTAAATAGTCTTTGCACTATTTTCATGTTATTTTTTAAAGAATTGTATAAAAATAGTTTAGCTAAAATAGTGAAAAGCTGTCTCATGTCACATAGCCACTTTCGTTACCGTCATCAACGTCTAATTCAGCCATATCAATTTCGCTCTCATCCATATCATTTACACTTTGGCTGAAGTCTGATTGTACATTGAATTGTTCTTCCAAAACTTTCTCAAATAATTATTTGAAGGTCCAGCCATTATTTATAATTTAATACCTGAAATACTAAGTATATGTTTCACTGATTACAGTATATGATTACACTACTACACAATAGTAACAAAATAAAACTGACACAAATTTTAAGTATTTAGATCACATTGACCACGCTATGCAAAAAAACAAAGTTTCACCGGCAGACGCTAATTCGATACTGAATGTATTACAAAATAAACAACTAGCATTCCTGATAGGGTACGGTAGCGTCCGAATGGATTCCAGTGCCATTCCCGAAAGGGAATGACCGCACCGAAAGTGTTAATAGTTCTTTGTTATGCCAGAACATTGATATAGAATATATAACAGAGGTTATATAACAGTTATATAGTCTGGACACAAATCAACACCTGCAAAAATCTTACTAAGCTCCAACTAGAATATGTCTATACCTGTAGTTACAGAGTGGGATAGTTTTATAATAATAGTCCTCTGTTAGGCCTGAACATTGTCATAGGTTATATTACAGAGAATTAGTCTGGACACAAATCAACACCTGCAAATATCTTACTAAGCTCCAACTAGAGCATGTCTATACCAGTAGTTACAGAGTGGGATAGTTTTATAATAATAGTCCTCTGTTAGGCCTGAACATTGTCATAGGTTATATTACAGAGAATTAGTCTGGACACAAATCAACACCTGCAAATATCTTACTAAGCTCCAACTAGAGCATGTCTATACCAGTAGTTACAGAGTGGGATAGTTTTATAATAATAGTCCTCTGTTAGGCCTGAACATTGTCATAGGTTATATTACAGAGAATTAGTCTGGACACAAATCAACACCTGCAAAGATCTTACTAAGCTCCAACTAGAACATGTCTATACCAGTAGTTACAGAGTGGGATAATTTTATATTAATAGTCCTCTGTTAGGCCTGAACATTGTCATAGGTTATATTACAGAGAATTAGTCTGGACACAAATCAACACCTGCAAATATCTTACTAAGCTCCAACTAGAACATGTCTATACCAGTAGTTACAGAGTGGGATAGTTTTATAATAATAGTCCTCTGTTAGGCCTGAACATTGTCATAGGTTATATTACAGAGAATTAGTCTGGACACAAATCAACACCTGCAAATATCTTACTAAGCTCCAACTAGAGCATGTCTATACCAGTAGTTACAGAGTGGGATAGTTTTATAATAATAGTCCTCTGTTAGGCCTGAACATTGTCATAGGTTATATTACAGAGAATTAGTCTGGACACAAATCAACACCTGCAAATATCTTACTAAGCTCCAACTAGAGCATGTCTATACCAGTAGTTACAGAGTGGGATAGTTTTATAATAATAGTCCTCTGTTAGGCCTGAACATTGTCATAGGTTATATTACAGAGAATTAGTCTGGACACAAATCAACACCTGCAAAGATCTTACTAAGCTCCAACTAGAACATGTCTATACCAGTAGTTACAGAGTGGGATAGTTTTATAATAATAGTCCTCTGTTAGGCCTGAACATTGTCATAGGTTATATTACAGAGAATTAGTCTGGACACAAATCAACACCTGCAAAGATCTTACTAAGCTCCAACTAGAACATGTCTATACCAGTAGTTACAGAGTGGGATAGTTTTATAATAATAGTCCTCTGTTAGGCCTGAACATTGTCATAGGTTATATTACAGAGAATTAGTCTGGACACAAATCAACACCTGCAAATATCTTACTAAGCTCCAACTAGAGCATGTCTATACCAGTAGCTACAGAGTGGGATAGTTTTATAATAATAGTCCTCTGTTAAGCCTGAACATTGTCATAGGTTATATAACAGAAGATTAGTCTGGACACAAATCAACACCTGCAAAGATCTTACTAAGCTCCATCTAGAGCATGTCTATACCAGTAGCTACAGAGTGGGATGGTTTTATATTAATAGTCCTCTGTTGGGCCTGAACATTGACATAGGTTATATAACAGAGGATTAGTCTGAACACAAATCAACACCTGCAAAGATCTTACTAAGCTCCAACTACAGCATGTCTATACCAGTAGCTACATAGTGAGATAGATTTATACTAATAGTCCTCTGTTGGGCCTGGACATTGGCATAGGTTATATAACAGAGGATTAGTCTGGACACAAATCAACACCTGCAAAGATCTTACTAAGCTCCAACTATAGCATGTCTATAACAGTAGCTACGGAGTAGGATGGTTTTATATTAATAGTCCTCTGTTGGGTCTGAACATTGACATAGGTTATATAACAGAGGATTATTCTGAACACAAATCAACACCTGCAAATATCTTACTAACCTCCAACTATAGCATGTCTATAACAGTAGCTACGGAGTAGGATGGTTTTATATTAATAGTCCTCTGTTGGGTCTGAAAATTGACATAGGTTATATAACAGAGGATTAGTCTGAACACAAGAAAATATCTTATTAAGCTCCAACTAGAACATGTCTATACCAGTAGCTATAGAGTGGGATAGTTTTATATTAATAGTCATCTGTTGGGCCTGAACATTGACATAGGTTATATAACAGAGGATTAGTCTGAGCACAAATCAACACCTGCAAAGATCTTACTAAGCTCCAACTACAGCATGTCTATACTAGTAGCTATGGAGTGGGATGGTTTTATATTAATAGTCCTCTGTTGGGCCTGAACATTGACATAAGTTATATAACAGAGGATTAGTCTGAACACAAATCAACACCTGCAAAGATCTTACTAAGCTCCAACTACAGCATGTCTATACCAGTAGCCACAGAGTGGGATAGTTTTATATTAATATTCATCTGTTGGGCCTGAACATTGACATAGGTTATATAACAGAGGATTAGTCTGAGCACAAATCAACACCTGCAAAGATCTTACTAAGCTCCAACTATAGCATGTCTATAACAGTAGCTACGGAGTGGGATGATTTTATATTAATAGTCCTCTGTTGGGCCTGAACATTGACGTAGGTTATATAACAGAGGATTAGTCTGAACACAAATCAACACCTGCAAATATCTTACTAAGCTCCAACTACAGCATGTCTATAACAGTAGCTACGGAGTGGGATGGTTTTATATTAATAGTCCTCTGTTGGGCCTGAAAATTGACGTAGGTTATATAACAGAGAATTAGTCTAAACACAAATCAACACCTGCAAAGATCTTACTAAGCTCCAACTACAGCATGTCTATAACAGTAGCTACGGAGAGGGATGGTTTAATATTAATAGTCCTCTGTTGGGCCTGAACATTGATATAGGTTATATAACAGAGGATTAGTCTGGACACAAATCAACACCTGCAAAGATCTTACTAAGCTCCAACTACAGCATGTCTATAACAGTAGCTACGGAGTGGCATGGTTTTATATAAATAGTCCTCTGTTGGGCCAGAACATTGACATAGGTTATATAACAGAGGATTAGTCTAAACACAAATCAACACCTGCAAAGATCTTACTAAGCTCCATCTACAGCATGTCTATACCAGTAGCTACAGAGTGGGATGGTTTTATATTAATAGTCCTTTGTTGGGCCTGAACATTGACATAAGTTATATAACAGAGGATAAGTCTGAACACCTGCAAAGATCTTACTAAGCTCCAACTACAGCATGTCTATACCAGTAGCTACGGAGTGGGATGGTTTTATATTAATAGTCCATTGTTGGGCCTGAACATTTACATAGGTTATATAACAGAGGATTAGTCTGAACACAAATCAACACCTGAAAAGATCTTACTAAGCTCCAACTACAGCATGTCTATACCAGTAGCTACAGAGTGGGATGGTTTTATATTAATAGTCCTCTGTTGGGCCTGATCATTGATATAGGTTATATAACAGAGGATTATTCTGAACACAAATCAACACCAGCAAAGATCTTACTAAGCTCCAACTATAGCATGTCTAAACCAGTAGCTACAGAGTGGGATAGTTTTATATTAATAGTCCTTTGTTGGGCCTGAATATTTACATAGGTTATATAACAGAGGATTAGTCTGAACACAAATCAACACATTCAAAGAGCTTACTAAGCTCCAACTACAGCATGTCTATACAAGTAGCTACAGAGTGGGATGGTTTTATATTAATAGTCCTCTGTTGGCCCTGATCATTGATATAGGTTATATAACAGAGGATTATTCTGAACACAAATCGACACCTGCAAATATCTTACTAAGCTCCAACTACAGCATGTCTATACCAGTAGCTATGAAATGGGATAATTTTATATTAATAGTCCTCTGTTGGGCCTGAAAATTGACGTAGGTTATATAACAGAGGATTAGTCTAAACACAAATCAACACCTGCAAAGATCTTACTAAGCTCCAACTACAGCATGTCTATAACAGTAGCTACGGAGTGGCATGGTTTTATATAAATAGTCCTCTGTTAGGCCTGAACATTGTCATAGGTTATATTACAGAGAATTAGTCTGGACACAAATCAACACCTGCAAATATCTTACTAAGCTCCAACTAGAGCATGTCTATACCAGTAGCTACAGAGTGGGATAGTTTTAAAATAATAGTCCTCTGTTAAGCCTGAACATTGTCATAGGTTATAAAACAGAAGATTAGTCTGGACACAAATCAACACCTGCAAAGATCTTACTAAGCTCCATCTAGAGCATGTCTATACCAGTAGCTGCAGAGTTGGATAGTTTTATATTAATAGTCCTCTGTTGGGCCTGAACATTGACATAAGTTATATAACAGAGGATTAGTCTGAACACAAATCAACACCTGCAAAGATCTTACTAAGCTCCAACTACAGCATGTCTATAACAGTAGCTACATAGTGGGATAGTTTTATACTAATAGTCCTCTGTTGGGCCTGGACATGGACGTAGGTTATATAACAGAGCATTAGTCTGAACACAAATTAACACCAGCAAAGATATTTCTAAGCTCCATCTACAGCATGTCTATACCAGTAGCTACATAGTGGGATAGTTTTATACTAATAGTCCTCTGTTGGGCCTGGACATTGACATAGGTTATATAACAGAGGATTAGTCTGAACACCTGCAAAGATCTTACTAAGCTCCAACTACAGCATGTCTATACCAGTAGCTACGGAGTGGGATGGTTTTATATTAATAGTCCTTTGTTGGGCCTAAACATTGACATAGGTTGTAAAACAGAACATTAGTCTGAACACAAATTAAAACCAGCAAAGATATTTCTAAGCTCCATCTACAGCATGTCTATACCAGTAGCTACATAGTGGGATAGTTATATACTAATAGTCCTCTGTTGGGCCTGGACATTGACATAGGTTATATAACAGAGGATTAGTCTGAACACAAATCAACACCTGCAAAGATCCTACTAAGCTCCAACTACAGCATGTCTATAACAGTAGCTACGGAGTGGGATGGTTTTATATTAATAGTCCTTTGTTGGGCCTGAACATTGACATAGGTTGTATAACAGAGCATTAGTCTGAAAAAAAATAACACCAGCAAATATCTTACTAAGCTCCAACTACAGCATGTCTATAACAGTAGGAACGGAGTGGGATAGTTTTATACTAATAGTCCTCTGTTGGGCCTGGACATTGACATAGGTTATATAACAGAGGATTAGTCTGAACACAAATCAACACCTGCAAAGATCCTACTAAGCTCCAACTACAGCATGTCTATACCAGTAGCCACAGAGTGGGATAGTTTTATATTAATATTCATCTGTTGGGCCTGAACATTGACATAGGTTATATAACAGAGGATTAGTCTGAGCACAAATCAACACCTGCAAAGATCTTACTAAGCTCCAACTACAGCATGTCTATAACAGTAGCTACGGAGTGGGATGGTTTTATATTAATAGTCCTCTGTTGGGCCTGAAAATTGACGTAGGTTATATAACAGAGAATTAGTCTAAACACAAATCAACACCTGCAAAGATCTTACTAAGCTCCAACTACAGCATGTCTATAACAGTAGCTACGGAGAGGGATGGTTTAATATTAATAGTCCTCTGTTGGGCCTGAACATTGATATAGGTTATATAACAGAGGATTAGTCTGGACACAAATCAACACCTGCAAAGATCTTACTAAGCTCCAACTACAGCATGTCTATAACAGTAGCTACGGAGTGGCATGGTTTTATATAAATAGTCCTCTGTTGGGCCAGAACATTGACATAGGTTATATAACAGAGGATTAGTCTAAACACAAATCAACACCTGCAAAGATCTTACTAAGCTCCATCTACAGCATGTCTATACCAGTAGCTACAGAGTGGGATGGTTTTATATTAATAGTTCTTTGTTGGGCCTGAACATTGACATAAGTTATATAACAGAGGATTAGTCTGAACACCAGAAAAGATCTTACTAAGCTCCAACTAGAGCATGTCTGTACCAGTAGTTACAGAGTGGGATAGTTTTATATTAGTAGTCCTTTGTTGGGCCTGAACATTGATATAGGTTATATAACAGAGGATAAGTCTGAACACCTGCAAAGATCTTACTAAGCTCCAACTACAGCATGTCTATACCAGTAGCTACGGAGTGGGATGGTTTTATATTAATAGTCCTTTGTTGGGCCTGAACATTTACATAGGTTATATAACAGAGGATTATTCTGAACACAAATCAACACCAGCAAAGATCTTACTAAGCTCCAACTATAGCATGTCTATACCAGTAGCTACAGAGTGGGATAGTTTTATATTAATAGTCCTTTGTTGGGCCTGAATATTTACATAGGTTATATAACAGAGGATTAGTCTGAACACAAATCAACACATTCAAAGAGCTTACTAAGCTCCAACTACAGCATGTCTATACAAGTAGCTACAGAGTGGGATGGTTTTATATTAATAGTCCTCTGTTGGCCCTGATCATTGATATAGGTTATATAACAGAGGATTATTCTGAACACAAATCAACACCTGCAAATATCTTACTAAGCTCCAACTACAGCATGTCTATACCAGTAGCTATGGAGTGGGATGGTTTTATATTAATAGTCCTCTGTTGGGCCTGAAAGTTGACGTAGGTTATATAACAGAGGATTAGTCTAAACACAAATCAACACCTGCAAAGATCTTACTAAGCTCCAACTACAGCATGTCTATAACAGTAGCTACGGAGTGGCATGGTTTTATATAAATAGTCCTCTGTTAGGCCTGAACATTGTCATAGGTTATATTACAGAGAATTAGTCTGGACACAAATCAACACCTGCAAATATCTTACTAAGCTCCAACTAGAGCATGTCTATACCAGTAGCTACAGAGTGGGATAGTTTTATAATAATAGTCCTCTGTTAAGCCTGAACATTGTCATAGGTTATAAAACAGAAGATTAGTCTGGACACAAATCAACACCTGCAAAGATCTTACTAAGCTCCATCTAGAGCATGTCTATACCAGTAGCTACAGAGTGGGATGGTTTTATATTAATAGTCCTCTGTTGGGCCTGAACATTGACATAGGTTATATAACAGAGGATTAGTCTGAACACAAATCAACACCTGCAAAGATCTTACTAAGCTCCAACTACAGCATGTCTATAACAGTAGCTACATAGTGGGATAGTTTTATACTAATAGTCCTCTGTTGGGCCTGGACATTGACATAGGTTATATAACAGAGCATTAGTCTGAACACAAATTAACACCAGCAAAGATATTTCTAAGCTCCATCTACAGCATGTCTATACCAGTAGCTACATAGTGGGATAGTTTTATACTAATAGTCCTCTGTTGGGCCTGGACATTGACATAGGTTATATAACAGAGAATTAGTCTGAACACCTGCAAAGATCTTACTAAGCTCCAACTACAGCATGTCTATACCAGTAGCTACGGAGTGGGATGGTTTTATATTAATAGTCCTTTGTTGGGCCTGAACATTGACATAGGTTGTAAAACAGAGCATTAGTCTGAACACAAATTAAAACCAGCAAAGATATTTCTAAGCTCCATCTACAGCATGTCTATACCAGTAGCTACATAGTGGGATAGTTATATACTAATAGTCCTCTGTTGGGCCTGGACATTGACATAGGTTATATAACAGAGGATTAGTCTGAACACAAATCAACACCTGCAAAGATCCTACTAAGCTCCAACTACAGCATGTCTATACCAGTAGCTACGGAGTGGGATGGTTTTATATTAATAGTCCTTTGTTGGGCCTGAACATTGACATAGGTTGTATAACAGAGCATTAGTCTGAAAAAAAATAACACCAGCAAAGATATTTCTAAGCTCCATCTACAGCATGTCTATACCAGTAGCTACATAGTGAGATAGATTTATACTAATAGTCCTCTGTTGGGCCTGGACATTGACATAGGTTATATAACAGAGGATTAGTCTGGACACAAATCAACACCTGCAAAGATCTTACTAAGCTCCAACTATAGCATGTCTATAACAGTAGCTACGGAGTAGGATGGTTTTATATTAATAGTCCTCTGTTGGGTCTGAACATTGACATAGGTTATATAACAGAGGATTATTCTGAACACAAATCAACACCTGCAAATATCTTACTAAGCTCCAACTACAGCATGTCTATAACAGTAGCTACGGAGTAGGATGGTTTTATATTAATAGTCCTCTGTTGGGTCTGAACATTGACATAGGTTATATAACAGAGGACTAGTCTGAATACAAGAAAATATCTTACTAAGCTCCAACTAGAACATGTCTATACCAGTAGCTACAGAGTGGGATAGTTTTATATTAATAGTCATCTGTTGGGCCTGAACATTGACATAGGTTATATAACAGAGGATTAGTCTGAGCACAAATCAACACCTGCAAAGATCTTACTAAGCTCCAACTACAGCATGTCTATACCAGTAGCTATGGAGTGGGATGGTTTTATATTAATAGTCCTCTGTTGGGCCTGAAAATTGACGTAGGTTATATAACAGAGGATTAGTCTGAACACAAATCAACACCTGCAAATATCTTACTAAGCTCCAACTACAGCATGTCTATAACAGTAGCTACGGAGTAGGATAGTTTTATACTAAAAGTCCTCTGTTGGGCCTGGACATTGACATAGGTTATATAACAGAGGATTAGTCTGAACACAAATCAACACCTGCAAAGATCCTACTAAGCTCCAACTACAGCATGTCTATACCAGTAGCCACAGAGTGGGATAGTTTTATATTAATAGTCATCTGTTGGGCCTGAACATTGACATAGGTTATATAACAGAGGATTAGTCTGAGCACAAATCAACACCTGCAAAGATCTTACTAAGCTCCAACTATAGCATGTCTATAACAGTAGCTACGGAGTGGGATGGTTTTATAATAATAGTCCTCTGTTGGGCCTGAACATTGACGTAGGTTATATAACAGAGGATTAGTCTGAACACAAATCAACACCTGCAAATATCTTACTAAGCTCCAACTACAGCATGTCTATAACAGTAGCAACGGAGTGGGATGGTTTTATATTAATAGTCCTCTGTTGGGCCTGAAAATTGACGTAGGTTATATAATAGAGGATTAGTCTAAACACAAATCAACACCTGCAAAGATCTTACTAAGCTCCAACTACATCATGTCTATAACAGTAGCTACGGAGAGGGATGGTTTTATATTAATAGTCCTCTGTTGAGCCTGAACATTGATATAGGTTATATAACAGAGGATTAGTCTGAACACAAATCAACACCTGCAAAGATCTTACTAAGCTCCAACTACAGCATGTCTATAACAGTAGCTACGGAGTGGCATGGTTTTATATAAATAGTCCTCTGTTGGGCCAGAACATTGACATAGGTTATATTACAGAGGATTAGTCTAAACACAAATCATCACCTGCAAAGATCTTACTAAGCTCCATCTACAGCATGTCTATACCAGTAGCTACAGAGTGGGATGGTTTTATATTAATAGTCCTTTGTTGGGCCTGAACATTGACATAAAATATATAACAAAGGATTAGTCTGAACACCAGAAAAGATCTTACTAAGCTCCAACTAGAGCATGTCTGTACCAGTAGTTACAGAGTGGGATAGTTTTATATTAGTAGTCCTTTGTTGGGCCTGAACATTGATATAGGTTATATAACAGAGGATAAGTCTGAACACCTGCAAAGATCTTACTAAGCTCCAACTACAGCATGTCTATACCAGTAGCTACGGAGTGGGATGGTTTTATATTAATAGTCCTTTGTTGGGCCTGAACATTTACATAGGTTATATAACAGAGGATTATTCTGAACACAAATCAACACCAGCAAAGATCTTACTAAGCTCCAACTATAGCATGTCTATACCAGTAGCTACAGAGTGGGATAGTTTTATATTAATAGTCCTTTGTTGGGCCTGAATATTTACATAGGTTATATAACAGAGGATTAGTCTGAACACAAATCAACACATTCAAAGAGCTTACTAAGCTCCAACTACAGCATGTCTATACAAGTAGCTACAGAGTGGGATGGTTTTATATTAATAGTCCTCTGTTGGCCCTGATCATTGATATAGGTTATATAACAGAGGATTATTCTGAACACAAATCAACACCTGCAAATATCTTACTAAGCTCCAACTACAGCATGTCTATACCAGTAGCTATGGAGTGGGATGGTTTTATATTAATAGTCCTCTGTTGGGCCTGAAAATTGACGTAGGTTATATAACAGAGGATTAGTCTAAACACAAATCAACACCTGCAAAGATCTTACTAAGCTCCAACTACAGCATGTCTATAACAGTAGCTACGGAGTGGCATGGTTTTATATAAATAGTCCTCTGTTAGGCCTGAACATTGTCATAGGTTATATTACAGAGAATTAGTCTGGACACAAATCAACACCTGCAAATATCTTACTAAGCTCCAACTAGAGCATGTCTATACCAGTAGCTACAGAGTGGGATAGTTTTATAATAATAGTCCTCTGTTAAGCCTGAACATTGTCATAGGTTATAAAACAGAAGATTAGTCTGGACACAAATCAACACCTGCAAAGATCTTACTAAGCTCCATCTAGAGCATGTCTATACCAGTAGCTACAGAGTGGGATGGTTTTATATTAATAGTCCTCTGTTGGGCCTGAACATTGACATAGGTTATATAACAAAGGATTAGTCTGAACACAAATCAACACCTGCAAAGATCTTACTAAGCTCCAACTACAGCATGTCTATATCAGTAGCTACATAGTGGGATAGTTTTATACTAATAGTCCTCTGTTGGGCCTGGACATGGACATAGGTTATATAACAGAGCATTAGTCTGAACACAAATTAACACCAGCAAAGATATTTCTAAGCTCCATCTAAAGCATGTCTATACCAGTAGCTACATAGTGGGATAGTTTTATACTAATAGTCCTCTGTTGGGCCTGGACATTGACATAGGTTATATAACAGAGGATTAGTCTGAACACCTGCAAAGATCTTACTAAGCTCCAACTACAGCATGTCTATACCAGTAGCTACGGAGTGGGATGGTTTTATATTAATAGTCCTTTGTTGGGCCTGAACATTGACATAGGTTGTAAAACAGAGCATTAGTCTGAACACAAATTAAAACCAGCAAAGATATTTCTAAGCTCCATCTACAGCATGTCTATACCAGTAGCTACATAGTGGGATAGTTATATACTAATAGTCCTCTGTTGGGCCTGGACATTGACATAGGTTATATAACAGAGGATTAGTCTGAACACAAATCAACACCTGCAAAGATCCTACTAAGCTCCAACTACAGCATGTCTATACCAGTAGCTACGGAGTGGGATGGTTTTATATTAATAGTCCTTTGTTGGGCCTGAACATTGACATAGGTTGTATAACAGAGCATTAGTCTGAAAAAAAATAACACCAGCAAAGATATTTCTAAGCTCCATCTACAGCATGTCTATACCAGTAGCTACATAGTGAGATAGATTTATACTAATAGTCCTCTGTTGGGCCTGGACATTGACATAGGTTATATAACAGAGGATTAGTCTGGACACAAATCAACACCTGCAAAGATCTTACTAAGCTCCAACTATAGCATGTCTATAACAGTAGCTACGGAGTAGGATGGTTTTATATTAATAGTCCTCTGTTGGGTCTGAACATTGACATAGGTTATATAACAGAGGATTATTCTGAACACAAATCAACACCTGCAAATATCTTACTAAGCTCCAACTACAGCATGTCTATAACAGTAGCTACGGAGTAGGATGGTTTTATATTAATAGTCCTCTGTTGGGTCTGAACATTGACATAGGTTATATAACAGAGGACTAGTCTGAATACAAGAAAATATCTTACTAAGCTCCAACTAGAACATGTCTATACCAGTAGCTACAGAGTGGGATAGTTTTATATTAATAGTCATCTGTTGGGCCTGAACATTGACATAGGTTATATAACAGAGGATTAGTCTGAGCACAAATCAACACCTGCAAAGATCTTACTAAGCTCCAACTACAGCATGTCTATACCAGTAGCTATGGAGTGGGATGGTTTTATATTAATAGTCCTCTGTTGGGCCTGAAAATTGACGTAGGTTATATAACAGAGGATTAGTCTGAACACAAATCAACACCTGCAAATATCTTACTAAGCTCCAACTACAGCATGTCTATAACAGTAGCTACGGAGTAGGATAGTTTTATACTAAAAGTCCTCTGTTGGGCCTGGACATTGACATAGGTTATATAACAGAGGATTAGTCTGAACACAAATCAACACCTGCAAAGATCCTACTAAGCTCCAACTACAGCATGTCTATACCAGTAGCCACAGAGTGGGATAGTTTTATATTAATAGTCATCTGTTGGGCCTGAACATTGACATAGGTTATATAACAGAGGATTAGTCTGAGCACAAATCAACACCTGCAAAGATCTTACTAAGCTCCAACTATAGCATGTCTATAACAGTAGCTACGGAGTGGGATGGTTTTATAATAATAGTCCTCTGTTGGGCCTGAACATTGACGTAGGTTATATAACAGAGGATTAGTCTGAACACAAATCAACACCTGCAAATATCTTACTAAGCTCCAACTACAGCATGTCTATAACAGTAGCAACGGAGTGGGATGGTTTTATATTAATAGTCCTCTGTTGGGCCTGAAAATTGACGTAGGTTATATAATAGAGGATTAGTCTAAACACAAATCAACACCTGCAAAGATCTTACTAAGCTCCAACTACATCATGTCTATAACAGTAGCTACGGAGAGGGATGGTTTTATATTAATAGTCCTCTGTTGAGCCTGAACATTGATATAGGTTATATAACAGAGGATTAGTCTGAACACAAATCAACACCTGCAAAGATCTTACTAAGCTCCAACTACAGCATGTCTATAACAGTAGCTACGGAGTGGCATGGTTTTATATAAATAGTCCTCTGTTGGGCCAGAACATTGACATAGGTTATATTACAGAGGATTAGTCTAAACACAAATCATCACCTGCAAAGATCTTACTAAGCTCCATCTACAGCATGTCTATACCAGTAGCTACAGAGTGGGATGGTTTTATATTAATAGTCCTTTGTTGGGCCTGAACATTGACATAAAATATATAACAAAGGATTAGTCTGAACACCAGAAAAGATCTTACTAAGCTCCAACTAGAGCATGTCTGTACCAGTAGTTACAGAGTGGGATAGTTTTATATTAGTAGTCCTTTGTTGGGCCTGAACATTGATATAGGTTATATAACAGAGGATAAGTCTGAACACCTGCAAAGATCTTACTAAGCTCCAACTACAGCATGTCTATACCAGTAGCTACGGAGTGGGATGGTTTTATATTAATAGTCCTTTGTTGGGCCTGAACATTTACATAGGTTATATAACAGAGGATTATTCTGAACACAAATCAACACCAGCAAAGATCTTACTAAGCTCCAACTATAGCATGTCTATACCAGTAGCTACAGAGTGGGATAGTTTTATATTAATAGTCCTTTGTTGGGCCTGAATATTTACATAGGTTATATAACAGAGGATTAGTCTGAACACAAATCAACACATTCAAAGAGCTTACTAAGCTCCAACTACAGCATGTCTATACAAGTAGCTACAGAGTGGGATGGTTTTATATTAATAGTCCTCTGTTGGCCCTGATCATTGATATAGGTTATATAACAGAGGATTATTCTGAACACAAATCAACACCTGCAAATATCTTACTAAGCTCCAACTACAGCATGTCTATACCAGTAGCTATGGAGTGGGATGGTTTTATATTAATAGTCCTCTGTTGGGCCTGAAAATTGACGTAGGTTATATAACAGAGGATTAGTCTAAACACAAATCAACACCTGCAAAGATCTTACTAAGCTCCAACTACAGCATGTCTATAACAGTAGCTACGGAGTGGCATGGTTTTATATAAATAGTCCTCTGTTAGGCCTGAACATTGTCATAGGTTATATTACAGAGAATTAGTCTGGACACAAATCAACACCTGCAAATATCTTACTAAGCTCCAACTAGAGCATGTCTATACCAGTAGCTACAGAGTGGGATAGTTTTATAATAATAGTCCTCTGTTAAGCCTGAACATTGTCATAGGTTATAAAACAGAAGATTAGTCTGGACACAAATCAACACCTGCAAAGATCTTACTAAGCTCCATCTAGAGCATGTCTATACCAGTAGCTACAGAGTGGGATGGTTTTATATTAATAGTCCTCTGTTGGGCCTGAACATTGACATAGGTTATATAACAAAGGATTAGTCTGAACACAAATCAACACCTGCAAAGATCTTACTAAGCTCCAACTACAGCATGTCTATATCAGTAGCTACATAGTGGGATAGTTTTATACTAATAGTCCTCTGTTGGGCCTGGACATGGACATAGGTTATATAACAGAGCATTAGTCTGAACACAAATTAACACCAGCAAAGATATTTCTAAGCTCCATCTAAAGCATGTCTATACCAGTAGCTACATAGTGGGATAGTTTTATACTAATAGTCCTCTGTTGGGCCTGGACATTGACATAGGTTATATAACAGAGGATTAGTCTGAACACCTGCAAAGATCTTACTAAGCTCCAACTACAGCATGTCTATACCAGTAGCTACGGAGTGGGATGGTTTTATATTAATAGTCCTTTGTTGGGCCTGAACATTGACATAGGTTGTAAAACAGAGCATTAGTCTGAACACAAATTAAAACCAGCAAAGATATTTCTAAGCTTCATCTACAGCATGTCTATACCAGTAGCTACATAGTGGGATAGTTATATGCTAATAGTCCTCTGTTGGGCCTGGACATTGACATAGGTTATATAACAGAGGATTAGTCTGAACACAAATCAACACCTGCAAAGATCCTACTAAGCTCCAACTACAGCATATCTATACCAGTAGCTACGGAGTGGGATGGTTTTATATTAATAGTCCTTTGTTGGGCCTGAACATTGACATAGGTTGTATAACAGAGCATTAGTCTGAAAAAAAATAACACCAGCAAAGATATTTCTAAGCTCCATCTACAGCATGTCTATACCAGTAGCTACATAGTGAGATAGATTTATACTAATAGTCCTCTGTTGGGCCTGGACATTGACATAGGTTATATAACAGAGGATTAGTCTGGACACAAATCAACACCTGCAAAGATCTTACTAAGCTCCAACTATAGCATGTCTATAACAGTAGCTACGGAGTAGGATGGTTTTATATTAATAGTCCTCTGTTGGGTCTGAACATTGACATAGGTTATATAACAGAGGATTATTCTGAACACAAATCAACACCTGCAAATATCTTACTAAGCTCCAACTACAGCATGTCTATAACAGTAGCTACGGAGTAGGATGGTTTTATATTAATAGTCCTCTGTTGGGTCTGAACATTGACATAGGTTATATAACAGAGGACTAGTCTGAATACAAGAAAATATCTTACTAAGCTCCAACTAGAACATGTCTATACCAGTAGCTACAGAGTGGGATAGTTTTATATTAATAGTCATCTGTTGGGCCTGAACATTGACATAGGTTATATAACAGAGGATTAGTCTGAGCACAAATCAACACCTGCAAAGATCTTACTAAGCTCCAACTACAGCATGTCTATACCAGTAGCTATGGAGTGGGATGGTTTTATATTAATAGTCCTCTGTTGGGCCTGAAAATTGACGTAGGTTATATAACAGAGGATTAGTCTGAACACAAATCAACACCTGCAAATATCTTACTAAGCTCCAACTACAGCATGTCTATAACAGTAGCTACGGAGTAGGATAGTTTTATACTAAAAGTCCTGTGTTGGGCCTGGACATTGACATAGGTTATATAACAGAGGATTAGTCTGAACACAAATCAACACCTGCAAAGATCCTACTAAGCTCCAACTACAGCATGTCTATACCAGTAGCCACAGAGTGGGATAGTTTTATATTAATAGTCATCTGTTGGGCCTGAACATTGACATAGGTTATATAACAGAGGATTAGTCTGAGCACAAATCAACACCTGCAAAGATCTTACTAAGCTCCAACTATAGCATGTCTATAACAGTAGCTACGGAGTGGGATGGTTTTATATTAATAGTCCTCTGTTGGGCCTGAACATTGACGTAGGTTATATAACAGAGGATTAGTCTGAACACAAATCAACACCTGCAAATATCTTACTAAGCTCCAACTACAGCATGTCTATAACAGTAGCAACGGAGTGGGATGGTTTTATATTAATAGTCCTCTGTTGGGCCTGAAAATTGACGTAGGTTATATAATAGAGGATTAGTCTAAACACAAATCAACACCTGCAAAGATCTTAATAAGCTCCAACTACATCATGTCTATAACAGTAGCTACGGAGAGGGATGGTTTTATATTAATAGTCCTCTGTTGGGCCTGAACATTGATATAGGTTATATAACAGAGGATTAGTCTGAACACAAATCAACACCTGCAAAGATCTTACTAAGCTCCAACTACAGCATGTCTATAACAGTAGCTACGGAGTGGCATGGTTTTATATAAATAGTCCTCTGTTGGGCCAGAACATTGACATAGGTTATATAACAGAGGATTAGTCTAAACACAAATCAACACCTGCAAAGATCTTACTAAGCTCCATCTACAGCATGTCTATACCAGTAGCTACAGAGTGGGATGGTTTTATATTAATAGTCCTTTGTTGGGCCTGAACATTGACATAAGTTATATAACAAAGGATTAGTCTGAACACCAGAAAAGATCTTACTAAGCTCCAACTAGAGCATGTCTATACCAGTAGCTACAGAGTGGGATAGTTTTATATTAATAGTCCTTTGTTGGGCCTGAATATTTACATAGGTTATATAACAGAGGATTAGTCTGAACACAAATCAACACATTCAAAGATCTTACTAAGCTCCAACTACAGCATGTCTATACCAGTAGCTACAGAGTGGGATGGTTTTATATTAATAGTCCTCTGTTGGGCCTGATCATTGATATAGGTTATATAACAGAGGATTAGTCTAAACACCAGCAAAGATCTTACTAAGCTCCAACTATAGCATGTCTATACCAGTAGCTACAGAGTGGGATAGTTTTATATTAATAGTCCTTTGTTGGGCCTGAATATTTACATAGGTTATATAACAGAGGATTAGTCTGAACACAAATCAACACATTCAAAGATCTTACTAAGCTCCAACTACAGCATGTCTATACAAGTAGCTACAGAGTGGGATGGTTTTATATTAATAGTCCTCTGTTGGCCCTGATCATTGATATAGGTTATATAACAGAGGATTATTCTGAACACAAATCAACACCTGCAAATATCTTACTAAGCTCCAACTACAGCATGTCTATACCAGTAGCTATGGAGTGGGATGGTTTTATATTAATAGTCCTCTGTTGGGCCTGAAAATTGACGTAGATTATATAACAGAGGATTAGTCTAAACACAAATCAACACCTGCAAAGATCTTACTAAGCTCCAACTACAGCATGTCTATAACAGTAGCTACGGAGTGGCATGGTTTTATATAAATAGTCCTCTGTTGGGCCAGAACATTGACATAGGTTATATAACAGAGGATTAGTCTAAACACAAATCAACACCTGCAAAGATCTTACTAAGCTCCATCTACAGCATGTCTATACAAGTAGCTACAGAGTGGGATGGTTTTATATTAATAGTACTCTGTTGGGCCTGAACATTGACATAAGTTATATAACAGAGGATTAGTCTGAACACCAGAAAAGATCTTACTAAGCTCTAACTAGAGCATGTCTGTACCAGTAGTTACAGAGTGGGATAGTTTTATATTAGTAGTCCTTTGTTGGGCCTGAACATTGATATAGGTTATATAACAAAGGATTAGTCTGAACACCTAAAAAGATCTTACTAAGCTCCAACTACAGCATGTCTATAACAGTAGCTACGGAGTGGGATGGTTTTATATTAATAGTCCTCTGTTGGGCCTGAACATTGATATAGGTTATATAACAGAGGATTAGTCTGGACACAAATCAACACCTGCAAAGATCTTACTAAGCTCCAACTACAGCATGTCTATAACAGTAGCTACGGAGTGGCATGGTTTTATATAAATAGTCCTCTGTTGGGCCAGAACATTGACATAGGTTATATAACAGAGGATGAGTCTAAACACAAATCAACACCTGCAAAGATCTTACTAAGCTCCATCTACAGCATGTCTATACCAGTAGCTACAGAGTGGGATGGTTTTATATTAATAGTCCTTTGTTGGGCCTGAACATTGACATAAGTTATATAACAGAGGATTAGTCTGATTACCAGAAAAGATCTTACTAAGCTCTAACTAGAGCATGTCTATACCAGTAGTTACAGAGTGGGATAGTTTTATATTAGTAGTCCTTTGTTGGGCCTGAACATTGATATAGATTATATAACAGAGGATTAGTCTAAACACCTGCAAAGATCTTACTAAGCTCCAACTACAGCATGTCTATACCAGTAGCTACGGAGTGGGATGGTTTTATATTAATAGTCCTTTGTTGGGCCTGAACATTTACATAGGTTATATTTACAGAGGATTAGTCTGAACACAAATCAACACCTGCAAAGATCTTACTAAGCTCCAACTACAGCATGTCTATACCAGTAGTTACAGACTGAGATAGTTTTATATTAACACTTTCGCTGCGGCAGGCATAATCATCATTCTTACTCCAGGTGCTAAGTAATTTTGAGTACGGCAGCAGGTAGGACAGGTTTTATGAAAGTATCACACCTCAAAACATTATTAACAAAACACATTATACACAAATTTAAATAGTCTTTGCACTATTTTCATGTTATTTTTTAAAGAATTGTATAAAAATAGTTTAGCTAAAATAGTGAAAAGCTGTCCCATGTCACATAGCCACTTTCGTTACCGTCATCAACGTCTAATTCAGCCATGTCAATTTCGCTCTCATCCATATCACTTACACTTTGGCTGAAGTCTGATTGTACATTGTATTGTTCTTCCAAAACTTTCTCAAATAATTATTTGAAGGTCCAGCCATTATTTATAATTTAATACCTGAAATACTAAGTATATGTTTCACTAATTACAGTATATGATTACACTACTACACAATAGTAACAAAATAAAACTGACACAAATTTTAAGTATTTAGATCACACTGACCACGCTATGCAAAAAAACAAAGTTTCCCCAGCAGACGCTAATTCGATACTGAATGTATTACGAAATAAACAACTAGCATTCCCGATAGGGTACGGTAGCGTCCGAATGGAGTCCAGTGCCATTCCCGAAAGGGAGCGACCGCACCGAAAGTGTTAATAGTTCTTTGTTGGGCCTGAACATTGATATAGGTTATATAACAGAGGATTAGTCTGGACACAAATCAACACCTGCAAAGATCTTACTAAGCTCCAACTAGAACATGTCTATACCAGTAGTTACAGAGTGGGATAGTTTTATAATAATAGTCCTCTGTTAGGCCTGAACATTGTCATAGGTTATATTACAGAGAATTAGTCTGGACACAAATCAACACCTGCAAATATCTTACTAAGCTCCAACTAGAGCATGTCTATACCAGTAGTTACAGAGTGGGATAGTTTTATAATAATAGTCCTCTGTTAGGCCTGAACATTGTCATAGGTTATATTACAGAGAATTAGTCTGGACACAAATCAACACCTGCAAAGATCTTACTAAGCTCCAACTAGAACATGTCTATACCAGTAGTTACAGAGTGGGATAGTTTTATAATAATAGTCCTCTGTTAGGCCTGAACATTGTCATAGGTTATATTACAGAGAATTAGTCTGGACACAAATCAACAACTGCAAATATCTTACTAAGCTCCAACTAGAGCATGTCTATACCAGTAGTTACAGAGTGGGATAGTTTTATAATAATAGTCCTCTGTTAGGCCTGAACATTGTCATAGGTTATATTACAGAGAATTAGTCTGGACACAAATCAACACCTGCAAATATCTTACTAAGCTCCAACTAGAGCATGTCTATACCAGTAGTTACAGAGTGGGATAGTTTTATAATAATAGTCCTCTGTTAGGCCTGAACATTGTCATAGGTTATATTACAGAGAATTAGTCTGGACACAAATCAACACCTGCAAAGATCTTACTAAGCTCCAACTAGAACATGTCTATACCAGTAGTTACAGAGTGGGATAGTTTTATAATAATAGTCCTCTGTTAGGCCTGAACATTGTCATAGGTTATATTACAGAGAATTAGTCTGGACACAAATCAACACCTGCAAATATCTTACTAAGCTCCAACTAGAGCATGTCTATACCAGTAGTTACAGAGTGGGATAGTTTTATAATAATAGTCCTCTGTTAGGCCTGAACATTGTCATAGGTTATATTACAGAGAATTAGTCTGGACACAAATCAACACTTGCAAAGATCTTACTAAGCTCCAACTAGAACATGTCTATACCAGTAGTTACAGAGTGGGATAGTTTTAAATAATAGTCCTCTGTTAGGCCTGAACATTGTCATAGGTTATATTACAGAGAATTAGTCTGGACACAAATCAACACCTGCAAATATCTTACTAAGCTCCAACTAGAGCATGTCTATACCAGTAGCTACAGAGTGGGATAGTTTTATAATAATAGTCCTCTGTTAAGCCTGAACATTGTCATAGGTTATATAACAGAAGATTAGTCTGGACACAAATCAACACCTGCAAAGATCTTACTAAGCTCCATCTAGAGCATGTCTATACCAGTAGCTACAGAGTGGGATGGTTTTATATTAATAGTCCTCTGTTGGGCCTGAACATTGACATAGGTTATATAACAGAGGATTAGTCTGAACACAAATCAACACCTGCAAAGATCTTACTAAGCTCCAACTACAGCATGTCTATAACAGTAGCTACATAGTGGGATAGTTTTATACTAATAGTCCTCTGTTGGGCCTGGACATGGACATAGGTTATATAACAGAGCATTAGTCTGAACACAAATTAACACCAGCAAAGATATTTCTAAGCTCCATCTACAGCATGTCTATACCAGTAGCTACATAGTGGGATAGTTTTATACTAATAGTCCTCTGTTGGGCCTGGACATTGACATAGGTTATATAACAGAGGATTAGTCTGAACACCTGCAAAGATCTTACTAAGCTCCAACTACAGCATGTCTATACCAGTAGCTACGGAGTGGGATGGTTTTATATTAATAGTCCTTTGTTGGGCCTGAACATTGACATAGGTTGTAAAACAGAGCATTAGTCTGAACACAAATTAACACCAGCAAAGATATTTCTAAGCTCCATCTACAGCATGTCTATACCAGTAGCTACATAGTGGGATAGTTTTATACTAATAGTCCTCTGTTGGGCCTGAACATTGACATAGGTTATATAACAGAGGATTAGTCTGGACACAAATCAACACCTGCAAAGATCCTACTAAGCTCCAACTACAGCATGTCTATACCAGTAGCTACGGAGTGGGATGGTTTTATATTAATAGTCCTTTGTTGGGCCTGAACATTGACATAGGTTGTATAACAGAGCATTAGTCTGAACACAAATTAACACCAGCAAAGATATTTCTAAGCTCCATCTACAGCATGTCTATACCAGTAGCTACATAGTGAGATAGATTTATACTAATAGTCCTCTGTTGGGCCTGGACATTGACATAGGTTATATAACAGAGGATTAGTCTGGACACAAATCAACACCTGCAAAGATCTTACTAAGCTCCAACTATAGCATGTCTATAACAGTAGCTACGGAGTAGGATGGTTTTATATTAATAGTCCTCTGTTGGGTCTGAACATTGACATAGGTTATATAACAAAGGATTATTCTGAACACAAATCAACACCTGCAAATATCTTACTAAGCTCCAACTACAGCATGTCTATAACAGTAGCTACGGAGTGGCATGGTTTTATATAAATAGTCCTCTGTTGGGCCAGAACATTGATATAGGTTATATAACAGAGGATTAGTCTAAACACAAATCAACACCTGCAAAGATCTTACTAAGCTCCATCTACAGCATGTCTATACAAGTAGCTACAGAGTGGGATGGTTTTATATTAATAGTCCTCTGTTGGCCCTGATCATTGACATAAGTTATATAACAGAGGATTAGTCTGAACACCAGAAAAGATCTTACTAAGCTCCAACTAGAGCATGTCTGTACCAGTAGATACAGAGTGGGATAGTTTTATATTAATAGTCCTTTGTTGGGCCTGAATATTTACATAGGTTATATAACAGAGGATTAGTCTGAACACAAATCAACACATTCAAAGATCTTACTAAGCTCCAACTACAGCATGTCTATACCAGTAGCTACGGAGTGGGATGGTTTTATATTAATAGTCCTTTGTTGGGCCTGAACATTGACATAGGTTGTAAAACAGAGCATTAGTCTGAACACAAATTAACACCAGCAAAGATATTTCTAAGCTCCATCTACAGCATGTCTATACCAGTAGCTACATAGTGGGATAGTTTTATACTAATAGTCCTCTGTTGGGCCTGAACATTGACATAGGTTATATAACAGAGGATTAGTCTGAGCACAAATCAACACCTGCAAAGATCTTACTAAGGTCCAACTATAGCATGTCTATAACAGTAGCTACGGAGTAGGATGGTTTTATATTAATAGTCCTCTGTTGGGTCTGAACATTGATATAGGTTATATAACAGAGGATTATTCTGAACACAAATCAACACCTGCAAATATCTTACTAAGCTCCAACTACAGCATGTCTATAACAGTAGCTACGGAGTGGGATGGTTTTATATTAATAGTCCTCTGTTGGGCCTGAAAATTGACGTAGGTTATATAACAGAGGATTAGTCTAAACACAAATCAACACCTGCAAAGATCTTACTAAGCTCCAACTACAGCATGTCTATAACAGTAGCTACGGAGAGGGATGGTTTTATATTAATAGTCCTCTGTTGGGCCTGAACATTGATATAGGTTATATAACAGAGGATTAGTCTGGACACAAATCAACACCTGCAAAGATCTTACTAAGCTCCAACTACAGCATGTCTATAACAGTAGCTACGAAGTGGCATGGTTTTATATAAATAGTCCTCTGTTGGGCCAGAACATTGACATAGGTTATATAACAGAGGATTAGTCTAAACACAAATCAACACCTGCAAAGATCTTACTAAGCTCCATCTACAGCATGTCTATACCAGTAGCTACAGAGTGGGATGGTTTTATATTAATAGTCCTTTGTTGGGCCTGAACATTGACATAAGTTATATAACAGAGGATTAGTCTGAACACCAGAAAAGATCTTACTAAGCTCCAACTAGAGCATGTCTGTACCAGTAGTTACAGAGTGGGATAGTTTTATATTAGTAGTCCTTTGTTGGGCCTGAACATTGATATAGGTTATTATAACAGAGGATAAGTCTGAACACCTGCAAAGATCTTACTAAGCTCCAACTACAGCATGTCTATACCAGTAGCTACGGAGTGGGATGGTTTTATATTAATAGTCCTTTGTTGGGCCTGAACATTTACATAGGTTATATAACAGAGGATTAGTCTGAACACAAATCAACACCTGCAAAGATCTTACTAAGCTCCAACTACAGCATGTCTATACCAGCAGCTACAGAGTGGGATGGTTTTATATTAATAGTCCTCTGTTGGGCCTGATCATTGATATAGGTTATATAACAGAGGATTAGTCTAAACACCAGCAAAGAATCTTACTAAGCTCCAACTATAGCATGTCTATACCAGTAGCTACAGAGTGGGATAGTTTTATATTAATAGTCCTTTGTTGGGCCTGAATATTTACATAGGTTATATAACAGAGGATTAGTCTGAACACAAATCAACACATTCAAAGATCTTACTAAGCTCCAACTACAGCATGTCTATACAAGTAGCTACAGAGTGGGATGGTTTTATATTAATAGTCCTCTGTTGGCCCTGATCATTGATATAGGTTATATAACAGAGGATTAGTCTGAACACCAGAAAAGATCTTACTAAGCTCCAACTAGAGCATGTCTGTACCAGTAGATACAGAGTGGGATAGTTTTATATTAATAGTCCTTTGTTGGGCCTGAACATTGATATAGGTTATATAACAGAGGATTAGTAGAGTAGAGTATTTTTTTAGAGTAGAGTATTTTTATTCAAGAAATATTACATGCAGTGGCCCTGCTAAGTGAGAACTCACTTATCAGCAGGATCCAGAAATTACATATTTTATACATTACATTTAGAAATAAAAAAAAAACAGTATAATATTAAAGAATATACAGTAATGAAAACAATACATATCAGTGTGTATAGTAGTGGCAGATGGTGGGTATTAAAACTTAACTAGTTAACAATAGAAGTGGCATTAATAAATCTTAAGAACTATTGTACATTTGGATGTGTAAAGAGTATCAAATCTTACTCTATGGCAACGACAGCTGAACACAAATCAACACATGCAAAGATCTTACTAAGCTCCAACTATAGCATGTCTATACCAGTAGCTACAGAGTGGGATAGTTTTATATTAATAGTCCTTTGTTGGGCCTGAATATTTACATAGGTTATATAACAGAGGATTAGTCTGAACACAAATCAACACATTCAAAGATCTTACTAAGCTCCAACTACAGCATGTCTATACAAGTAGCTACAGAGTGGGATGGTTTTATATTAATAGTCCTCTGTTGGGCCTGAAAATTGATATAAGTTATATAACAGAAGATTAGTCTAAACACCAGCAAAGATCTTACTAAGCTCCAAATAGAGCATGTCTATACCAGTAGCTACAGAGTGGGATAGTTTTATATTAATAGTCCTTTGTTGGGCCTGAACATTGATATAGGTTATATAACAGAGGATTAGTCTGAACACAAATTAACACCTGCAAAGATCTTACTAAGCTCCAACTACAGCTTTTCTATACCAGTAGTTACAGACTGAGATAGTTTTATATTAACACTTTCGCTGCGGCAGGCATAATCATCATTCTTACTCCAGGTGCTAAGTAATTTTGAGTACGGCAGCAGGTAGGACAGGTTTTATGAAAGTATCACACCTCAAAACATTATTAACAAAACACATTATACACAAATTTAAATAGTCTTTGCACTATTTTCATGTTATTTTTTAAAGAATTGTATAAAAATAGTTTAGCTAAAATAGTGAAAAGCTGTCCCATGTCACATTGCCACTTTCGTTACCGTCATCAACTTCTAATTCAGCCATGTCAGTTTCGCTCTCATCCATATCATTTACACTTTGGCTGAAGTCTGATTGTACATTGTATTGTTCTTCCAAAACTTTCTCAAATAATTATTTGAAGGTCCAGCCATTATTTATAATTTAATACCTGAAATACTAAGTATATGTTTCACTAATTACAGTATATGATTACACTACTACACAATCAGTGATTAGTTTGGATACGCGTGATCGTATGTATGGTTCAAAAATAATTGTTCTTATTGGATTAAGATCTACAAATATTACATTCATTGTTTAAGTTAACTCTGATATCTGAGTCTCAATCTTTATTCCTTTAGCATTTCTATTTATTTTACTTGTATTTACAAGTAGTATCCAGAGAGAATTCATCCTACCTTTCAGTTTTTAATGGGGAGGGGCAGCAATATTGTTCATTTGCACTAAAAATATGTCTACAACCGGGCTTGATCACAGTCGAAATGAACAATAGGTATGAGAAAAACAAATAACAAGCGCACTAGTCGTAGTTAGATGGGCGTTTTCCAAACCAACCCAGGACCGTGGGCTAGTTCATAGCGCAAGACAGCCCTATACTGTACTTCCAATGCTATCTTACCGTCCTCGGGCTAAAATATGTTTACAACCGGGCCTGATCACAGTCGAAATGAACAATAGGTAAGCATTCCAACAATAGGTCATTCGAAAGGAACGTGTCTCATGTTGGAAAATGATGGATTCTTCAATCGAAAAGCCTCTACTCTCTGGCAGGAAGCTCCAGGATTCTGATCGTTATAACGTCGAACAGCTTCTTTAAGGGTGATAACACTACAGCAGGCATCAATTGTAAGTAAACATCGACATAAGACTCCTGCGAGTCTACATTAGATGTATAGATTGGTTCATATAATTGGTTTGGAGGGTCATCAATTCGCGGTTCTTCAGGTACAATAGTAAGGTCTTGTGTGGCAATTTTTCCCAAAGTCAGCTGAGTTATGGTGAACTGTCATGCAACTCCATCCAGAGCTGCATTCGACAACATCAAACTGGCCAGTGAAAAGTAGCTGTCACACAGAAATAAGCGGGCCAGATTATTACCATCATTGGACAAATAAAAATGGTGACTTTTATTCACTGGATGTGGATCAAACAGATACAGCAGTTCATTTACCATCCAAAAGGAGACAGTAACTATTTAACGCGTGAAAAGGAATCCGATATCTTTTTCATTTGCAACCAATATGTCTTGTAATTTTTCAGTAATTGACGAAACAATGTCATTCCAATCATCTTTTGTTAGGGGATAAAGTGCATCGTAAATGTGCTCTAGTTGTAACAGAGAAACTGACTGATTCAAAACATGAATGACTGATAGTAATTCTTCTGGAAACAAGTACCGGCCCATAACCAGCTACAATTCTCACTACGCAGTGTTTGGTAAATACGATCACCACTCATAAGGATTGCATAGATTGCAGTTGTCGAAAAAATGTTCACCAAGACTCTTCCATGCAAGGGTACAAGTAGAATTAGCCACACACTGAGCATTTTTACTCCATGAGAAGAGTTCATAGTTGCCCTGATGAAAGGACCCCTCGGCAACACAAAAAAATTCTGCTGATGAGAAGCCATCGTAGAGAGTTAAAATGTAAAATTACAATTAAGTAAATGGAAGAGGAAGAAATTCGAAACAAAAAATAATATAAAGTCTCGAAAACAATCAGAAGAAATTTGTGATTGATTATTAATTACAATAAAAACGTATTAAATGAAAGAAACGGGAGAATAAACCTAGAGTTTATGTTGAAAATAGCGATGATAGGGGAAAAAACAAAAAATTAGGGAAGATGGTTTTGCACCATGTGTGGGGTACGAGATGGACATTTTTTATAGAAATCGGCTGGAGAAAAATGCTTTAAAATTAACAGCTATGAAGAGTTTGACAGGATCAAGTAAGACACTATTTGTAAACAGTTTCCTTATTCTCATTGTTTATTTTGTTTGCTCTTTTTAGCACTCTATTGTTTGTAAATGCACTGTACTTTGTTTCTATTATATGCTTGATAATATATCTTTAAACAATTTCTTTTGTCCGGTAAGATGTAACGCCGATTTCAAACCTTAATTTATACCAACATAAGAAGTCTAAGGATTAATTTTAATAGTTTTATTTTAGAAGCCTCTAATAATATAGAAGAATTACCCCAAATTATAATCCTAAGTGAAACATGGATAAGTTCTGATGAAGTAAATCTATATAATAATCTGGCAGGTTTCAAAGCCTCTCTCTAAATGCAATGATCAATATAGAGCAGGTGGTGTTATTTGTTTTATTGATGCTCATTCGAAGCTAGTCAACTAACACTTAATATGGTTACAGATGATGCATTACCTTCTCTGACATCAAATAAACAGTGCTGACTTTCTTTAAACTACTGTGTTTTTATGGATTCACTTTTGTCCGATATATCAATTTTTAGACGAATTAACCAATAAATTTTATAAATTACAAACAACATTATTTTTATTGGAGACTTTAATATAAATTTATTAGTAAATAGCCTAGATACTCAAAAATATCAAAGTCTTCTGGCCAATAATGGTTTCATATCCCTCATCAATTCATCCTACTAGAATAACAATAGCACTGAATCACTGCATTGATCAATATTTATACTAGAAATAGACATATACACAATTTTAACTCTGATATCTTTTGACCCTTGGTTTAACAGATCACTGTGTGTTAGACTTAAATTTGTAGATTTAAATAAAACTGTCAACAAATGTCTTGTCTAATGATTCTAGGTTACAGAAAACTTCTGTAGACTTTGAATTAGTTAAATTTAAATTGAAAGTTGTTGATTGGAGCTTGATATACTCAAAACAATGATGTAAATAGTTGTTATGATACTTTCTTTGACATTTCTTACCAATATTATTAAGAGAGTAGTAAAACTATCGATATACTAATAAGTTGCTCAAGGCAAAATTAAGGAGTTCTTGGCTAACTTTAAATCTCTTACATAAAATAAATAAAAGAAGAAGCTGTATAGAGTCTCTAAAAGGAGACCATATGATAATAATTTTTTTAAGTACTATAACAATTATTGTAAAACAGTCAAAACTTGAAATAGGGACAATGCCAAATATAAACATTTTAAAAAAAGAATTTGAGAAACTGAATGGTGTTTCTTTATGCAATGGAAAAAAATAAAAAAATAATAAAAAGTAATAAATGAGGTGACTGGTTCTGTCAACATAAGAGCGTACTAAAGGCGATGGGTAGATACTGGAGAGATAATTACCTGAACCCTCGTGCAGAGGCAAAATATAATCAATGACTTTCTTATCAGTTCACAGAGGCATCTAACTACGGCCCTGTTATTACAACGCGCCTAACTTACCCACACTCGTTCGTTATTGTTCCAATTCCACTCCTGAACTTTTACAAATTGTAAAAAAGTTGAAAAATAAAAATATTAAAATCGGACTGGTTTTGACAACGTTTAATATTGGTTTGTTAACAAATATGATTGAATCAATAGTTCCTGTTGTATTTTATATAATAAATATAAGTTTTAGTAGCGGCATTTTCAGTCCCCAAAATTAAAAATCAGTACAATCATCCCCCCATTCGTAAAAAAGAAACATTCAATTAAGCTTGAAAATCCTAAAGACCCATTAGTCTTCAATATCAATTTTTCAAGATCTTGAAAAAACTCATGCTGAAAAGAGTGTTAATTTACTTAACTGAATTAAAACTTTTTTGCGAAAACATTTGGGATTCACGAAGGGAAATCTATGAAGGTGCTTTGATTCACGCAACCCAACAAATTTATAAATAATTCATGGCAAACTTTAAAACTATAGGAATCTTGTCGATTTCAAAAAGCCTATGATTTGTTGATCTAGAAATTCTTTATGTCCTAAATTAGAAGGAACAGGAATTCGGGGCTTAGCCTTTTGTAGACATGGCTTTAAAAAGCTTTTTGAACTAGAGGAAAACAACACGTAAAAATAAGCACGTTTGTTACAGTTTCAACAGATTATTAGGGTTTGGTGTCCCTCAAGGGTCTGTGCTTTATCAACTCTGTTCCTAGTTTTTATTATATATACTTGCTATATATTGAAGGAAGAAGATATTGCTTTTGTTGACGGACGTTGTTTTTATTTTACAAGGATAAGAATTTAAAATATTAGAAAAATCGTTTATATAGGATCTTACAATTCATTAAGATATTGGTGCAATGGATAAAATGAGGTTAAGTTATCAAAAACTAAATTAACCACACTTTGACCCAGTTGGTGACTGACTTACCGTTTCAGATCCAAATTCATTCCGCTCGATGTATTCCTTTTTATCGCTAATTGTGAAAATGATACAATGCGTATAAAGAGCACACTACATATCTTGGGCTTATTTTTGATTACAAACTCAATGGGAGGTCATTATTTATCTTTACAAAAAAAAAAAAAAAAAAAAAAATGCAATTTGAACATTCTATTTTTAACAATTACTGTGAATGTTAAGATCATTGTTAAGATCACTCTATTTGCTTTGGTACATCCGTGTACAATGGGCATTGTCTGTTTTTGGGGGCCCCTTTTAAAACAATAATAGAAAATTAAGGACTTGTCAAAATTATTTTTTTAGTATTATATTAAAATAGCGAAGAAAAAGGGAAAGCTCATTTTCTCTATATAAACATTAAAAAAATACTTCCGTTCCAAATGTTTTTGTCTTTTATGTTTTAAGTCTGTTTTACAAACGAAGTGGCAATACAGGCAAATAATTTCATGTACCACCAATATTACATGAAGCTAGTCGGCAGGCATGTGTTAGAGAGTTTAAGTAAATTATTCAGTTTTAGGACATTCTTTATAATTACCTTGCACCCAATTATTTTAATCAGTTAACCATATAATATAAGGTAAAAACAATTGATTTAAAGGGTTTAGTCAAGCTTTAAAAAACTGGCTGGTGATGCAACGTGATGTGGGAATCCTTAATCATGTAATCAATTAATAATGTGAATAATTTTAATGTTCTAAGTATTTAATGTTTAGGTTTCAATAATTTTACATACATTTAATATACACACTTTGAATTTCTGCTAAAAACAAACATTGCAGGGAGCGTCTCATTGTTTTGTTATATCTGTGTATACTGGACCCAAAAATAAACAATTACTATTAAATGTAATTAAATTAACTGAGCCACACTTACTGGTTACTTAGTCAGTCGATTTCCAGAGTTTTGTTAAACCTTTTCTTCTTCATTGTATGTGTACTGTATGGAAATAAATCATTATTCATTTAAAAAAATTGTAAGGTCTTGTTTTTTTTAACAGTCAGCTGACGTTATGCGTGAATTATCTTGGCAGCTCCATCCAGAGCTGCATTCGACAACATCAAACTGACACGTGAAAGTAGCTGTCACACGAATAGGCGGGCTAGATTTATTACCATCATTGGGACACAAATCAAATGGCGATTTTCATTCTCTGGATGTGGATCAAACAGATCAAGCAGTTCATTTACCCTCCAAAAAGGAGACTAGTAACTATTTAACCGTGAACAGGAATCCGATATCTTTTTGATTTGCGACCAAAATGTCTTGTAATTTTTCAGTAAGTGACGAAAAAGTGTCAATTCAATCATCTTATAGTAGGGGATAAAGGCATCGTGAATGTGCTCTAGTTGTATCAGAGAGACTGACCTCTCTGAGGCATTTCTACTCCATGTGAAGAGTTCATTGTTGCCCTGATGAAAGGACTCCTCGGCAACACAAAAAAAATCTATTGATGAGAAGCCATCGTAGAGAGTTAAAATGTAAAATTACAATTAAAGTAAATGGAGAGGAAGAAATTGGAAACAAAAAAAATATAAAGTCTCGAAAACAATCAGAAGAGATTCGTGGTTGATTATTAGTCACAATAAAAACGTATTAAATGAAAGAAACGGGAGAATAAACCTAAAGTTTATATTGAAAAATAGCGATGATAGAAGATTCGTATCACCATGCAGTGAAAACGATTCAGTTTTCAATAGGCCAGAAAGCCAAACAATTGAACAGTTCAGTACTGAAGGTAATTCAAGCGTGTAGAGGCCGTAGGGTGTCAGACTGAGGCATGGAAAGCGGCGTCATCCTTATATAACCTCGGTGGGACTTGTTTAAATCGAGTGAGGGCCGTTCTACCAACCGTTCTAAAAACGTTTCTCGCAGACGCTGCAGCGACTCGTTTCAATCGACAAAGACCCGGTCTACCAACTGTTCTAAAAACGTTTATCGCAGCCGCTGGAGGGTGCTTAAACTAACAAACTAATTTCGAAAATACATCGTAAAACTATGATTGGCCTTTAGGCAACAAAAATTAATACAAACTGTTTTTATATATAGTTTAACTGTCCGTAAAGTTTTGTACACAATTTGAATATGTAAGTGAGTAACATATTTTTGACAAAACTCAACTTAACGACTTTTTGTGAGGAAATGTATTATATATAAAGCATTTAAGTATATAATTTAAATATTCTATTAGATGTTGTCCTAACTAAATATTACAGCTTCAGTAAAAAATACTTCAACTATGCAAACAGATCGGCGTTTTCACGTCAACCATTTTGATTTTTTCTATGTTATGAAAAGTTACAAATAAAATTTTATAGCAGTTTTCGTAACAAAGTAGTAAAGTTAAATAGTGTGTAGGGTTTTAGGTTCTTAAATTATCGTAATACAGCAATAAAATACGAAAAACCTAACAAAAATAGAATTTTTTGAATGAAAAGTGAAACTTGATGATTTTTTGCGTAGTTAATATCAGAAATACCAAAAAAATTACTTCTTAACAAAATTGTAGAAAATTTAATTACAAATCTGAAGTATGCTGTCAGCAATTCAAAATTCCCGTCCGCCATTTTAGATGATAACGGGTGATTATCCGTTGATCACAGGGGGCTCCCAATATGATCTCGGGGGGGGGGGGGGGGGGTTTCTATCTAAGATGATCTTAAGAAATTACCTAGTTTTTTATTGGATACTATCTAAGTTAATAACAGAGGCACAAATTCAAATTTGTAAACTTTTTGTGAGGAAACGATTGAATATACCATAAAAGGTTTGAAAAATTTCGTACTGAATTGAATTGTTAGTTTGAATATTTCATTAAGTGTTATCCAACTAATTATTACAGATTCTGTAAAACAAAAATCTCAACTGTGCAAACAGGTAAGCGTATTTTCGTCAGACATTGATTTTTTTTTTTTTTTTTTTTTTTTTTATGAAAAGTGCAAAATTCAATTGTATAGTATTTTAGTAACAGGAAATGTGAGGGTAAATAGTATGTAAGGTTGTAGGTTTCTGGCTTCTTTTAATCATGATTAAATAGGACGATCTCTTCCAAAAAAATCACTTGTTTTCGACAAAACTTAACTTTACTGACTTTTTGCAAGGAAACTATAGTATGTACCACAAAAATGTACATTACATTTTTTACAGTATGTAATTTTTAGGTTAAAAATTTCATTAGATGCTATCTAAACTAAATGTTACAGCTTCAGTAAAACAAAAACTTCAACTCTGCAAACAGTACAGCAATTTCACGTTAGCCATTTTGCATTTTTTCTAGGTTATAAAAAGTGAAAAATCAAAGTTTATAGCAGTTTGATAACAAAAGTTCTAAACGTAAATAACATGTAGGGTTTTAAGTTTTTAGCTCTTTAAAATCATGCTTAAATGGGAGGAACTTTTCCAAAAAAATCACGTGTTTTCGAAAGAACTCAAGTTTACCGACTTTTTCTGAGGAAACTATTGTATATAGCAAAAAAAACATAAAGGACACTTTTTGTGCAGAATTTTATTGTCAATTTGAATATATCATTTGGTGTTAAGTAAACTAAAAATTAAAGTTTCATTAAAACAAAAACCTCAACTCTGCAAAAAGATAAACGTTTTCACGTCAGACATTTTGGATTTTTTCTAGGTTATGGACAGCGCAAAATCGAATTTAATAGTAGTTTTGATAACAAATTAGTAAAATTAAGTAGTGTGTAGGGGTTTAAGTTCTTAAATTATCGTTATAATGCAGTAAAATACGAAAAACAAAACAATAATAACATTTTTTTTAACAAAATGTGAAAATTAACGATTATTTGCGCAGTTATTATCAAAAATACAAAAAAATTTTACATGACCAAAATTGTAGGAAATTTAATTACAAATCTGGAGTATGCTGTCAGATTTGTTCTACAACCAACGGTTTGCCCACAATTAAGCCGTTAGTAAAACTCTGCACACAATTCAAAATTCCCGTCCGCCATTTTGATTTTTTTAGGGTTAAAAATAAAAAAATTTTAATTTTCGGAATTTTCCCGTCGGTTGCTTGGCAAAAGCTACAAGTGTGCCAAATTTCAAGTTTTTAGCTCATCTGGAAGTGGGTTAGAATTTGTATACGTGAGTGAGTGAGTTACACGTGCGGCTATATAGATATTAGACTCGCTTTGCTCGTTGGGGGCTTCGCCCCCAAACCCCCTTGGCGCGAACCTTTGACCAGCGGCGTCCAGATTGTAAACTTTGTGGTACATTCTTCCTTCGACTTTGAAGGAGAGTCCACTAGGATGACGGTACCCACCAGACACCCCTAGTGCACAGAAGGCAAACAGGTCGTTGTATGCTCTGGCTCGTTCTAGGAAATGACGATTAGTATAAAACGGTGCGTCCAAAGGAGGTAGATTAAGAATATTATATGTTCCCTCACCACAGCAACACTTTTTTCTGTCTTTCTCATCCTCAAACCGTCGAGCATGACAGTACGAACACTTGTAAATTTCATCTTCCCAAAGACATACTTTAGAGAGTTTAAATGAACTAATGCCATTTAAATTGTAGTCTCTTCAGTACGCCATTGGGCCTTTTTCACCAATCTTCCGAGCGTGTCTCATGTTGGAAAATGAGGGATTCTTCAATCGAAAAGCCTCTACTGTCTGGTAGGAAGCTCCAGGATTCTGATCGTTATAACGTCGAACAGCTTCTCGGTTGATCTCGGGATGCTGGTCAGTGTAACGTCTTACAGCACCTCTATTTATCTGAGGTTTATTTTTACTGTATCTTTTTTTGCATCTGTAAGCTGTTCCTGTCGAGTACTTATCAAGCTCTTCGGACGTCCTCGCTTAACCTTTTTAGGTCTGCCAGGCATTTTGCTCAATAATGGACTGGTAGAAGGAGAAATTTCTTTTAAGGGTGATAACACTACCACAGGCATCAATTTTAACTTAATATCGACATAAGACTCCTGCGAGTTTACATTAGATGTATAGATTGGTTCATATAATTGGTTTGGAGGGCCATCAATTCGCGGTTCTTCAGGGACAATAGTAAGGTCTTGTGTGGCAGTTTTTCCCAACGTCAGTTGAGTTATGGTGAACTGTCTTGCAACTCCATCCAGAGCCAGGGCCGCCCAGAGACTTTTGGTGGCCCCGGGGCAAAGTTTACCATGTGGCCCCTTCCTTCACTTCAAAATAAATTTAATTACTCTGATTGTCAAATATACTATAATTGATATTTTAATTTTAGCACATTCTACGATATTCTTACCATCTCTTTCGTTAGATTACTATTGTACTAGTAATTAAGATACTTGTTCATGAACGTTTTCTCAGGGCTGGCTGCGAAGCTCCGGTAAGTTTTTCTCTAATTTTCATATACTTTCTAACATTTCCTTAAGTATTACCACTACAATAACATCAATCTCTTATAACAAAACTGCTATTCTTTAATATTAAATAAATAATAACGAACCAAGCAATGCCACAGTCAGTTGCATAGTTGGGCGCTGCAGCTCTTCGATTACCAGTTGAGGAGCCATCCTCGCCAATGATATTTGCTTTGGGTGAGGGAGGGAGGGGCTAATAAATTTGTATAGGCCACTTGGCTTCGCTAGCTAAAGAGCATGTGGCCAAATTTTCACGAAGTAAAATAATTTGGCGAGCGTGAACATCTAGTGCTTTAAAAACAGTCAACTAAGAGTTGAGGTTATGTTATTGTTTTCAAAACAGGTTGTAGACTACTGGGTACGTAGCTTATTGATGTTAGACATTAAAACATCTAGTTTATATTCGTTATTTTAGTTTGTCTTTGTGCTAAACTTTAAAACTATTCAATTTTTATTTCACAGCATAAAAGGCATTTTGTACCAACTCAATTTTCTCTGCATAAAACATAGTAAAATTTATGTCTGTCAAATTGAATACTATATCACTGATGTACATCACGTGTACACGTTCGTACAGTGACAGTAGTATTGACACACCCATTCACGAACAGTGGTGGTATTGACCCTCCCGCTCAACAATACACGTACAGTGGTTCAATCGTAGTTAATTTCACTTATCACGCAACAAATAATAAATAAATACTGTAATAATGATTGTCAAAAATATAAATGGCTTACTCGTTCGTCAGTGACAATAAAAAATTATGAAAACTATTTTGATTGGTCGTAGATTTGTTATGTTAATGAATGACAGCATTTATCAATTATGCTATTTGTTTGGGAACAACCTGTACGTGGGCATAATTGGTTTTTAATCAAGAGCTACTCTACTGAATATGTTGAGAATACACCCCTGTTCCTGTTACAGGTTCAGGGTAAATTAATCCAGACAATAAAAGAGTTACAACAAGTTAAATGTCACAAAATAAATATTATTCAAAAGGAGTTGTACAAATCTGAACAATGATGAAGCTGTTTTATCTATTAACGGTGTACTTAAGAGATCCTCTTTTCATTAAGACCTATGTCATGATATATTGGTAAAATGTCTTTGCGAACATCCATGTCATAATAACTAGTAAATTTAAAATGTCAAAGGAAACATTACACTAGAGAGAAAGTAAAAAAAAATGCATGTACAGTTAACTCTGGTTAACCGGTTAAATATGATGGAAGATAAATCCGGATGGTACAGAATGTAACAAAATTATAATTTTTAGACAATATTATACCAATTCCTCCCGCGATAGCATAGGGCAAGTTGAATGTAATGCATCATACACACATATTGTTGCACTTCCGGTAAGCGAGCGGTGATGTTGTTGTATGCATATTTACCAGATTTAAGTACCTAGAAATCTACTGTAATTTAGTGGTTTCATCGTTAATTTATTCTTTTTATACTGTAAAAATATATAATTTACTTTGCAGTATATTACAATACTATATTGAAACATTTATAGTCTGTTTTTATTGATTTCAATAAAACGTTACCATAAATAACTGGGCCTAAACTTTAGCTTTTTGTTCTCTCAAAATCTTTAAATAGAATATGAATCATAGCAAATTAAATTAATTGATAATTATAGTAGTTTACTAGGAAATCCAAAAGAACGCATTAAATTACAGAAATATCACTCTATAAAATACAACAATAACAAAATATTTCTTTACTGGACGACAGTAAACAAACAGACTAATGATTGACAATGTCTCCGATCTACCCTTCATGACAATTAATTGAACTCTTCCAGCCATGTTGTTACAACATTGTATATTTTGCCTGCGGGTTTTTGGGTGCAAAACAGGGTTACTACTTAAATACGACTACTATTTCTTAAAATCAGTGCCGGGAAAGAGTGCAACGTTACCACGTTCGAACGGAGTGCCGCCGCCTACTACTAGCTTTGAAACTAAGTTTGTGAGAACCTTTTCTCATAAAGACTTTTCAACTTTTTAAAATGACAGATTTAAAATTTTTTTACTATAATTTTGTTTGCTTATTTAATTGTGTTGTTCTTAAGCTTCCACTTTTTTTATTACAATTTATTAATTTTCATACTTTAGGTTGCAGGTTACAGATCACTCGTTTTCACATTATATAGATCTATTATTTTGCTACGATGAGTCAATGGATTTTCGAAACACTAAATCAAGATTATTTATCTACATAAACAGAACTTGTGAAAAATATAAAATAAGGATAAAAGCTTAATCAACAAACCACTACAAATACAAATCAATTCGCAATTGCTGTATTATCTTAAGTTTATAATAGTAATAAATCATAACTAATGGTTTTGTAGGGATAATAAATAACGTGACCAAGCGATTGATTTTCCTACCACTAAAAGCCAAGATAGAGTTGAATTTAGGACAAGTATAACAATTTTGTTTGAAGTAGTATATACGTTTGAAATTAAAGTTAAAAAATAAAACATACAAAAACGTTCTTGTCCACCTTATATTAAACACGTCCAAAAACGGAGCTTTGAGTAATACAAATGTAAAGTTAGTGGGTCTTTTGACATGTTTTATATAAATAGTGTACGAAAACAGGACATCTCATAGAAGTGGCCCACTGTCCTCACCACTCAAGTATGAGGACAAACTGGAATTTATATTTTGGTGTGTTCACAAGCTGCATGCCTTTACACTTGTTCGCAAACAAGACAACTGGCGAGGGGTACAGTTGCAGTCACACACCATCCAGAGTGTATGCTGTCACACCACTATGTCGACCGCTGACAAACTTCAAAGACCAGTGTACAACTTGCTCCAAAAGGCTCCCTGGTTGCTATAAAACCAATGGTTTAGTTTAAACGTTTTAAAAAAACTGGAAGACTTATCTGGCCTAATATCATTTTTGATATATATCTTATCTAATAGATTATTAAGTATTTTCTTTTTTGTTGCATGAAATGTGGCCCCCCCTGTGAACTAAGTCTGTGTGGCCCCGGGGCAATTTGCCCCTTTTGCCCCCCCCTCTGGGCGGCCCTGTCCAGAGCTGCATTCGACTACATCAAACTGGCCAGTGAAAAGTAGCTGTCACACAGAAATAGGCGGGCAAGATTATTACCATCATTGGACAAATCAAAATGGTGCTTTTCATTCATTAGATGTGGATAAAACAGATACAGCAGTTCATTTACCCTCCAAAAGGAGACAGTAACTGTTTGACCCATGAAAAGGAATCCGATATCTTTTTGATTTGCAGCCAATATGTCTTGTAATTTTTCATTAAGTGACGAAACAATGTCATGTCAATCATCTTTCGTTAGGAGATAAATTGCATCGTAAATGTGCTCTAGTTGTAACAGAGAAACTGACTGATTCAAAACATGAATGACTGATGGTAATTCTTCTGGAAACAAGTACCACCCGTAACCAGTACAATTCTCACTACGCAGTTTTTGTAAATGCGATCACCACTCATAAGGAGTGCATCGATTGCATTTGTCGAAAAATGTCCACCAAGACTTTTCCATGCAAGGGCACAAGCAGAATTAGCCACACACTGAGCATGTCTACTCCATGTGAAGAGTTCATTGTTGCCCTGATGAAAGGACCCCTCGGTAACACAAAAATAAAATCTGTTGATGAGAAGCCATCGTAGAGAGTTAAAATGTAAAATTACAATTAAAGTAAATGGAGAGGAAGAAATTGGAAACAAAAAATAATATAAAGTCTCGAAAACAATCAGAAGAAATTTGTGATTTATTACTAATCACAATTAAAACGTATTAAATTAAAGAAACGGGAGAATAAACCAAGAGTTTATGTTGAAAAATAGCGATGATAGAAGATTCGTATCACCCTGCAGTGAAAACGATTCAGTTTTCGATAGGGCAGAAAGCCAAACAATTGAACAGTTCAGTACTGAAGGTAATTCAAGCGTGTACGTAGGGTGTCAGACTGAGGCATGGAAAGCGGCGTCATCCTTATATAACCTCGGTGGGACTTGTTTAAATCGAGTGAGGGCCGTTCTACCAACCGTTCTAAAAACGTTTCTCGCAGACGCTGGAGCGACTCGTTTCAATCGACAAAGGCCCGGTTTACCAACTGTTCTAAAAACGTTTATCGCAGCCGCTGGAGGGTGCCTAAACTAACAAACAAATTCCGAAAATACAGCGTAAAACTATGATTGGCCTTTAGGCAACAAAAATGAATACAAACTGTTTTTATATATAGTTTAACTGTCCGTAAAATTTTGTACACGATTTGAATACGTGTGAATAAGTGAGTAACATATTTTTGACAAAACTCAACTTTACCTACTTTTTGTGAAGGAATGTATTATATATAAAGCATTTAAGTATTTAAATATTCTATTAGATGTTGTCCAAACTAAATATTACAGCTTTAGTAAAAAAAACTTCAACTCTGCAAACAGGTCGGCGTTTTCAAGTCAACCATTTTGATTTTTTTTAGGTTATGAAAAGTTACAAATCATATTTAATAGCAGTTTTCGTTACGAAGTAGTTAAGTTAAATAGTGAGTACGGGTTATAGGTTCTAAAATTATCGTAATACAGCAATAAAATACGAAAACCCTAACAAAAATAGAATTTTTTAAACGAAAAGTGACATTTGATGATTTTTTGCATAGTTAATATCAGAAATACCAAAAAATTACTTCTTAACAAAATTGTAGGAAATTTAATTACAAACCTGAAGTATGCTGTCACCAATTCAAAATTCCCGTCCGCCATTTTAGATGATAACGGGTGATTATCCGTTGATCACAGGGGGCTTCCAATATGATCTGGGGTGGGGGGTTCTATCTAAGATGATCATAAGAAATTACCTTAGTTTTTTATTGGATACTATCTAAGTTGATAACGGAAGCACGTATTCAAATTTATAAACTTTTTGTAAGGAAACGATTGAATATACCACAAAAGGTTTATGAAACATTTCGTACAGAATTGAATTGTTAGTTTGAATATTTCATTATGTGTTATCCAACTAATTATTACAGATTCTGTCAAACAAAAATCTCAACTGTGCAAATAGGTAAGCGTATTTTCGTCAGCCATTATGAATTTTTTTTTATTTATTTATTTATTTATTTTTTTTTTTATGAAAAGTGCAAAATCCAATTGTATAGCATTTTAGTAACAGGAAATGTTAGGGCAAATAGTATGTAAGGTTTTAGGTTTCTGGCTTCTTTTATTATGATTAAATAGGATGATCTCTTCCAAAAAAATCACTTGTTTTCGACAAAACTTAACTTTACTGACTTTTTGCGAGGAAACTATAGTATGTACCTTTTGTGGTACATAGATTTTTGTATGTACATTACATATTTTATACAGCATATAATTTTTAGGTTGAAAATTTCATTAGATGCTATCTAAACAAAATGTTACAGCTTCAGTAAGACAAAAACTTCAAGTCTGCAAACAGTACAGCAATTTCACGTAAGCCATTTTGAATTTTGTCTAAGGTATAAACAGTGAAAAATCAAAGTTTATAGCAGTTTGATAACAAAGTTCTAAACGTAAATAACGTGTAGGTTTTTAAGTTTTTAGCACCTTTAAAAACATGCTTAAATGGGAGGAACTATTCCAAAAAAATCACGTGTTTTCGAAAGAACTCAAATTTACCGACTTTTTCTGAGGAAACTATTGTATATAGCACAAAAACATACAGGACACTTTTTGTGCAGAATCTTATTGTCAATTTGAATATGTCATTTGTTGTTAAGTAAACTAAAAATTAAAGTTTCAGTAAAACGAAAACCTCAACTCTGCAAAAAGATAAACGTTTTCACGTCAGCCATTTTGGATTATTTCTAGGTTATGGACAGTGCAAAATTGAATTTAATGGTAGTTTTGATAACAAATTAGTATAATTAAGTAGTGTGTAGGAGTTTAAGTTCTTAAATTATCGTTATAATGCAGTAAAATACGAAAAACAAAAAAAAAATAACATTTTTTGAGCGAAATGTGAAAATTAACGATTTTTTGCGTAGTTATTATCAAAAATACAAAAAAATGTTATATTGCCAAAATTGTAGGAAATTTAATTACAAATTTGAAGTATGCTGTCAGATTTGTTCTACAACCAACGGTTTGCCCACAATTAAGCCGTTAGTAAACCTCTGCAGACAATTCAAAATTCCCGTCCGCCATTTTGATTTTTTTGGAGGTTTAAAAATTAAAAATTTTTAATTTTCGGAATTTTCCCGTCGGTTGCTCAGCAAAAGCTACAAGTGTGCCAAATTTAAAGTTTCTAGCTCATCTGGAAGTGGGTTAGAATTTGTATACGTGAGTGAGTTACACATGCGGCTTTATAGATATTAGATACCATAGACCTTCTATTATACTAGAAGGTATAATAGAAGGTCTATGCTAATACTAATATACATATGGTGTATTTTAGCTACAGTAGAAAAAGATTCTACTGTACGAAGATATTTGCCTCGTCATTGTGCGTCAAGACAACACATACTGAAGATTTAATAAATAAAATAAAATGCTTCCGGAAATCCGGACACCATCGTGAAAAAAAAACAGCTAATCTATCACTCTCACCAAAGTAACAAAGAGAGAGCAGACGATGCTAACGGTATTGATGAAAATGATAAAACGAGTGACGTTAGCTCAAGCTGTTAGAATGTACGGCAAAACATCTGGTTGATGATGTTCAATAGTTAATGTTTGTAAACAAACTTTTATATCAATGAATATAAAATTTATTCTTGATTGAAAATATTAGTTTTACTTTAAAAATTATGCAATATATAATCATATATCCACTTGTTACATAATATTGTACCTAGAATCTTGAAGGCTTCATCCTAACGTTACGGTGACATAACCTATTACAGTTGAGAAGTGTGATAAAGTTATCAATAGTAATGGCATTTAGAAAACTATTTGCATCTTACGGAAATTTACTAAAGAAATATCCTATACCTACTCAGGCAACCCAAACAGGTGAGGAAGTAAATAATGTAATCACTGGGACTTATCTTTTAAAATAGTGTCATTCTACATTATATAGGCCTACTTATGATCAAGGTTAATATGCTTGACATGATAATGTTAAGGTAAGTTAGAATTTTGACCACTTCACCTCCAAATTATTGAACCCTGAAAACCATAGTTC
>JAQJVL010004007.1:0-51137 GCA_035578905.1 Stictocephala bisonia
TTCGCAATTGCGAACTTGCGCGTTTTAGCAACGCCAAAACAGTTCGCAAATGCGAACTTGCCCAGATGGAGGGTTAAGGAAACAAGTGGATTTTAACTCACTTGAAAAATTAGATCCTTCTGAATTAGATTTGATAAACACATGTACTCTCATTGCATATATACTTAATAGCAGATATAATCTACCTAAAAATTTAATGTATCCTTTGTTGATTGAAGTAACTGATAAACTTCATTCACAGAATGAAAGAATAACTAAACTACAAAGATGCATTAATATGGGTAATGATAGTATCAAAGGCCAAAACCTAGAAATAAAATCTATAAAAAATGCATGGGAATCAGAAAGTGAGAAAACTAAAGAATTTGAGGAATATAACAAACAATTACATGAAGGATTAGAAATTTTAAAAACGCTTTGTCAAAATGGAGGAGTTACCAAGTCTAATAGAATTAGTAAAATACAAACTAGCAATTATTTTCCAGTAATTTTTGAAGGAGTCAAAGATGTGACTCAGACTCAAAATAATTAAAGCACAACACAAGCATTTGAATATGAATGTAATGATAAAGAAATGTATATCTTTAATTGTTATGAATAGCATTCTATAGATGTAGGAGGGTCCCTCATATCAAATTAAACTATACTTCAATTTCTTTATTGCCAGTAAATACATATTAGTGTACAATAGGCACTGTCAGAAAATATAATGTACATGTTACATATAGTAAAACTATAGTCATAAATACAAATATTACATACCCAATAATGAAAATTAAGAATAAAAGTAACTATTATCATGATAAAAAAAAACTTAGCAAGATAATCTGACAATTTAAGTTGGAGCAAGTTAGCATACATCAGGAATTGGTAGACTAATAAATTACATTTTGTTTCAATAGCCTCTGAATACTTAATTTAAATTTAGACAATTGCTGAGATCTTATGGTAAATGGTATTTTATTAAAAAACTGAATTTCATTAAATTTATGGCTGGATTTTGTTTTACTCAATCTGATTTGAGGTGTATCTAAGTTAAGCCTTTTTCTTGTATTGTATAAATGTATTGAAGATCTGTTAAGAAAGGTATTTTCATTTTCTTTTACATAAAATAAATTTGTGTAGATATAAAGTGCTGGTAAAGTTAAACTGTTCAATTTTTTAAAGCTAATTCTATATAAATCTGTACTTTTAAGACCACAAATTAATCTTATGGCCTTCTTTGCCATTTAAAAGCTTGGTCTGCAACACTTGCTCCACCCCACACTGTGATGCCATAGGTCAACAAAGAATGAAAAATTGCATAATAAGATGTTATCAAGAGATCTTGGCTAACACAGTTTTTCAGTTTGCTAACTAAATATACAGGATGTCCCGGAACTCTCAAAAAATTTTCCTTAGGTTAAGACAAACATACTTCATAATATAAACATGGGTCTACTGTGACTAGTTTACTGTCTGTATGTGTTTTTTACAAATCATTTTACAACTCTAGAACTATTTAAGATAAAAACTTCAAATTTAGTATACTTGTGTAACTTAACAGTTAAAACAAGGGAATACAATATCACTGGTGTGACTTAATTCATTTCAAAATGGCAGCCTTTTAAATTCTTTAATGTCAAATTTTACAAAAACCTTTACAGCTATAAAAAATTAAAATTAGGTAAAAAATGCACAATTAAGAGGCAAATAAAACAACACCTTATTTACTAAAATCAAATAATAAATAACCCAGGTGTGATAATTTTTGTAAATCAATATAATTTCCATAATACAACAATGCATACATAAAACATAGTTTAACTGCAAATATGAGGCGCTGTGCATCATTAATCAGCTGTTTTATATCTACTTCATGTTAACAGTGAGTCGGCGATTTATGAGCTATTTAATTTGAATTATGAATCAGCTGTTTATTTGTAATGCATTGTTGACAAAAGGAAAAGTAAGCATTAGCTGTTAGGTGTCAACAATTTGTTTTAATACAGTAGTATTGTTTTTTTAATCAAACAGCTAAAAATATTGACTAAAAATATAAATTATGATACAAGTAAGGAAGTTGTGAACTGCATGTGAAATTAGAACTTTTATGACGTGGCTAATGGCAATCCAAAACAAGCTTGAATATCTTTTAATAGGACCCTACATTTTATCTAACATATATTTCATTCTCTTATGTACCTTGTTTTTCCCAAAGACATCTTCCATAAATTAATAGCTGATGTGCAACTTCATATCAGATATGATGTGGTCTCAACATGATGGAGCTCCCGCTTATTTTGGTATAGTCTTTGAGCAGAGGTGGATGGGACGTGGTGGACCTGTACATTGGTCTGCCAGATCCCCTGACCTCAAACCATTAGAATTTATTCTGTGGGGCACTTGAAAAAACTGGTACACGGCACAACAGTAAAGTGGACTTGGTTGGCAGAATTGTAGAAGCTGCAGCAAGAATTCAGGAGAATATAATATTTTGGAGACTGTGCAATCTTGTTTTAGGCCGTCATTTTGAGCAACTTTTATAAATTTGTTTTGTGAAAATATCTGCTATTCTATTTCATAAATAATTGATTAATAATAAACAGTTGACTCATTGTTAACATAAAGTGGATATAAAACAGCTGATTAATGATGTGCATAATTCATATTTAGAGTTAAAACTATGTTTTAGGTATGCATTGTTGTATTATGGAAATTACATTAATTTACAAAAATTGTCACACCTGGGTTATTTATTATTCGATTTTAGTAAATAAGGTGTTGTTTTATTTGTCTCTTAATTGTGCATTTTTCACCTAACTTTTAATTATTTTATAGCTATAAAGGTTTTTGTGAAATTTGACATTAAAGAATTTAAAAGGCCGCCATTTTGAAATTAATTAAGTTACAGCAATGATATTTTATTCCCTTGTTTTAACTGTTAAGTTACACATGTATACTAAATTTGAAGTTTCTATCTTAAATAGTTCTTGAGTTATAACATGAATTGTAAAAAACACATACAGACAGACAGATAGTAAACTAGTCACCGTAGACCCATGTTTATAGTATGAAATATGTTTGTCTTGACCTGAGGAACAATATTTGCTGAAAAGTTCCAGAGAGTTCCGGGACATCCTGTATAACTCTGGAGAGTTTTTACAAAGATTTTCAATATTAATATCCCATTTCAATCTGCTATCTAAGTAAAATCCCAAAAATTTAACTGATGTACTTACATTATTTATTTCTGTATTGTTATTTAGACTAAAAAATATTGTTTCAGTTTTCCTTCATTAACTGTTAATATATTTGCACGAAACCAAGATTGGGCTCGATTGATAGTATTATAACATAATTTGTATCAAATTCAATTAAATTAAGAAGTCATATACTTTGGTTTTACAGACAGAAGACAATGTTGAAGATAGAATTGATGCTTCAGACGAGAATCCTCTCTGTATTGCTCAGGTAAATCCATCTCTTCATCATATTTCTATTAATTAGTATATACTTCCATTTTTCAAATATGTGTACAGAGTAATAAAAGTTCCATTCAGTTTAATAACATATGGTTATTTTGAAGGGTACTGAATTTATGAACACTACTAAACTGACTAAGAAACTCTCTTTAGTTTCTTAACTCTTTGAGGACTGACAAAAATAAAAGTCCTAACTTTTTCCCTTGCTTTTCAAGTGCAACATGTAAAATATTTAGGCTGAAAATTTGGAGATAGGCAAGTCTATATAAATTTATTTATAAAATCTGTTCTAATAAAGATACAAGGGCATTTCTTCGACCAGAATGTTTATAATTGAGTACTTTATCAGAATAAATGTTCAAAAAGTCATTTCATATTTTATAAATATTGTAACATCCTGAGTGGCCTACATCCTGGGAACCGGTGATGCGGAAGTAATGGATGGGTCGCTGACCACCTGCCCTGCTTGTTTACAACCTTTGGGGAACAATGGCTTACGCATGAACGCCCTTACCTCAATGGACTTCTAGACTTTTCTCGGTTGACGAACTAGCTCTGTCACGGAACTTCGGGCGCAGGGGATTCAAGAAGCTTCTAGATGAAGACCTGCAGGTGATATATACGGCTCAGATACCAGAGTCAGTTAGTCAGACAGTCAGTCAGTTAGTGAGACTAGAGCCTACAGCCCGGGTGTTTGCAGCGACAGTGAGCGTGAATTGTCCGAGTATAGTGAAGTGGTCTACGGAGAAGTTACCGGTGAGTGGTTCGTTGTGGGGATCAACGAAGGAGCAGTGCGGTACTTGTGGACGACTTCTGAAGGGACACTGAAGAAACTGTGAGTGAACTGTTAGCATTGGACTGTAGGTAGTAGGGAATCTAGTAAAGTCACTTCGTAGTCAGTAATTGTAAATAATAGTAGGGAATCTAGTAGAGTCACTTTATAGTTAGTAATTGTAAATAATAGCAGAGAATCTAGGAAAGCCACTTTATAGAGCTAGGAATTGTAATTAAAAGAAGGTAATTTAGTAAAGTCACTTTGCAATTAGTAGTTGTAATTATTGATGCCATCTAAGATTGTAAATATAAATTAGTTTAACTGTAAAAGTAGGCCTAATAGTAAATTGTACTTTTCACAATAGTTAAGGAAATAATCCGTTTAATTATAATAAGTTAATTTTATATATTCAATAAATTTAGTAATTGTTTAGTATATCGTGTTGCTTATTTGTAAAACCCACATAGCGATTAATTATTTATAAATTAGGACAAATTAAAAAACGTCACACTGGTGTCAGAAGTGGGATAGATTTGTTGAGCAACACGCTTAATGTTTTTATTTATTGATAGTTATTGTTAAGCTATTTATTGAATTCATTTACTGTAATTCTATATTGTTCAGACGTAGTTTTGCAAAAGAACGATGGCATCTAGTGGAGTTAAGTTAGTAGACTTAAAAGTGGCTGATTTAAAACGGGAGTTAGAAGAAAGGGACATAGATCATACTGGAACAAAATTGGTTTTAGTAAGTAGACTTAAGCAGGCAATGCTAGAAGCAGGGGATGATCCAGAAACAATCCTTTTTGAAACTGAAGCTAGTTCACTTAAGTCTATGATTAAAAGAAATACAGAGGAATTAAAAAGTGACTTAGCAGAGAAATTACATAGTGACCTAAAAGAAGTGAAAGATGACTTAACCGAAAAACTAAATAGTAATTGTAAAACCTTGAAGGAAGAGTTAGCTACAAAATTTAATTATAAAATTTGCAAAGTTGAAGACGAATTTAAAAAACAATTAGATGACTATTCGAGCGAATTTAAAAAACAATTAGATGACTGTTCGAAGCAATTAGGTGATAGGATTAGCTTTTTAGAAGAAATGGTTCAGGGGAGGAAGGAGTCAATAACCTGCAACGAACCACCTGGGATCTCAGGAAGTGGACAGCAACCGCCCAGCCTTGAACCTCGGCCCAGTGTGTGTCCACCCGTAAATAACGCAAGTTTGCCAACCTTCGACGGAAAGATGTCCTGGGAAGATTTTATTACTTTGTTTGAGACTGCCGCTGCTGTCTACAATTGGCCATCATCAGCGAAGGCGTCCATGTTGTGCCTTTCACTTCGTGGAGAAGCTCTGAGCGTACTGCAAACCGTTCCACCTGCTGAGCGACAGAATTACGAAGATTTGATTAGATGGTTGGAAATGCGGTTCGGACATAAACACATGGAACTGGTCTACAGATCTCAGCTCAGGAGTCGTCACCAGAAGTCCAATGAGAGTCTTCAAGAATTCGAAGCTGACATCGCACGATTAGTGAGAGGCGCTTATCCCACAGTGGATGAAGCTGTCTACGAGAGCCTATCCATGGAAAGGTTCCTCGATGGGTTGCGGGATGCTGAGACGCAGCAGGCTGTAATGTTGGCCCGGCCTAACACTTTAAACGAGGCCCTGATGCAAGCCTTAGAGTTTGAGGCCGTAAAGCAATCCGTCCGGGGCCAGGCACGTCTGCGAAGAGTCTACGCAGAGGAAGAAGAACCTATGAAGATAGAAGACATCGTGAGGAAAGTGCTTGATGCCCTGAGGGACCGGAAGAAGGAGATTTGCTGTTGGGGGTGTGAAGAGTTAGGCCATTACCGAAGTAAATGCCCGAGTAAAGCCTCTCGGGGGCAGAGGCAGGGAAAACTAAAAAGGGTTGATGGGAAGGGGCAACTGTCAACCCAGCGTCTTCAAGAATACAACTTCACCTCTGAACACCGACGAGGGAGAAACCATTCCAATGCCGACGTCCTGTCTCGCCGACCTTGCCCAGAGGGTTGTAAGCACTGCTCCAAGGTAGAAGAAAGGAATCCGTCCGTGGAAGTGCGTTGTGTCTCTTTGGAGCCAGCTAGGGGATGGGAGCCGAAGGAACTCCGGAAAGAACAACTTGAGGATAGCGAGGTTGGACCACTGCTGCGGGAGAAGGAATCGGGGGCTCGTCCTAGCTGGGAGGACATTGCAGCTAGGAACCATGTGTATAAGAGCTACTGGGCACAGTGGGACTCAATGAAGGTTAAGAACGGAGTGCTTATAAGAATCTGGGAAGCCCCTAATGGTAGGAAGCAGATTGAACAGATTGTGCTCCCCAGAAGTAAAAGAAAGGAAGTGCTGGAGGAGATCCACAATGGAGCATCTGGCGGGCACTTAGGTGTCAACAGAACGGTGGACAAGCTACGTCAGCAGTTCTACTGGTTGAACTTGAGGGCTGATGTAGAGAAGTGGTGCCGCCAATGTGATGTCTGTACTGGAAGCCGAGGGCCACAAACAAGAAGTCGAGGCAGAATGCAACAGTACAACGTTGGGGCACCCTTCGAGAGGATCGCCATCGACATCGCCGGTCCATTTTCCATGTCAGATGCAGGAAATAAATATCTCCTGGTGGCCATGGACTACTTTACGAAATGGCCAGAAGTATACACCATACCAAATCAAGAAGCCCCAACAGTGGCTGGGTGCTTGGTGAACGAATTCATCTGTCGGTATGGAGTGCCACGTGAGCTGCACAGTGACCAAGGGACGAACTTCGGATCCTTGTTGATGAAGGAGGTGCTTCAGCGTCTCGGAGTGCACAAGACACGGACAACTGCGCTTCATCCGCAATCTGATGGGATGGTCGAGAGATACATAAAGACACTCGTTGGACACCTCAGGAAAGTTGTGTCCACCAATCAGTGGGATTGGGATCGGAAGGTGCCCATGTTCCTCCTGGCGTACAGATCTTCGGTCCACGATACTACGGATTCCACCCCAGCGAGGATGATCTTCGGAAGGGAGCTACGGCTGCCTAGTGACCTCATGTTCGGCCTGCCACCTGACGCAAAGCAGCCCGCGACGGACTACGCCTGCGAGCTCGTCGACCACCTACACGACACTCACGAGTTCGCTCGTCAACACCTAAAAATGGCCAGTGACAAAATGAAAGCTCGCAAGCCAATTCGACTGGATTCCAGGTGAACGACCTGGTGTGGCTCTACAGTCCCCTCCGGAAGAAGGGGAGATGCCCGAAATTTCAACAGGATTGGCAAGGACCTTATCGGGTAGTGACACGAATCAACGATGTGGTCTACAGGATTCAAAGACACCCAAGAGGCAAGATGCTTCTGGTCCACCTTGATCGCCTAGCACCGTACCATGGAGCGGAAGCTGATCGGGACGATCAGCCTTAAGGAGGGGGCAGTGTGACATCCTGAGTGGCCTACATCCTGGGAACCGGTGATGCGGAAGTAATGGATGGGTCGCTGACCACCTGCCCTGCTTGTTTACAGCCTTTGGGGCACAATGGCTTACGCATGAACGCCCTTACCTCAATGGACTTCTAGACTTTTCTCGGTTGACGAACTAGCTCTGTCACGGAACTTCGGGCGCAGGGGATTCAAGAAGCTTCTAGATGGAGACCTGCAGGTGATATATACGGCTCAGATACCAGAGTCAGTTAGTCAGACAGTCAGTCAGTTAGTGAGACTAGAGCCTACAGCCCGGGTGTTTGCAGCGACAGTGAGCGTGAAGTGTCCGAGTATAGTGAAGTGGTCTACGGAGAAGTTACCGGTGAGTGGTTCGTTGTGGGGATCAACGAAGGAGCAGTGCGGTACTTGTGGACGACTTCTGAAGGGACACTGAAGAAACTGTGAGTGAACTGTTAGCATTGGACTGTAGGTAGTAGGGAATCTAGTAAAGTCACTTCATAGTCAGTAATTGTAAATAATAGTAGGGAATCTAGTAGAGTCACTTTATAGTTAGTAATTGTAAATAATAGCAGAGAATCTAGGAAAGCCACTTTATAGAGCTAGGAATTGTAATTAAAAGAAGGTAATTTAGTAAAGTCACTTTGCAATTAGTAGTTGTAATTATTGATGCCATCTAAGATTGTAAATATAAATTAGTTTAACTGTAAAAGTAGGCCTAATAGTAAATTGTACTTTTCACAATAGTTAAGGAAATAATCCGTTTAATTATAATAAGTTAATTTTATATATTCAATAAATTTAGTACCGTAATTGTTTAGTATATCGTGTTGCTTATTTGTAAAACCCACATAGCGATTAATTATTTATAAATTAGGACAAATTAAAAAACGTTACAATATTTATATAATGTAATAAAAGTGTATTTTGTTTTAAACATTTATTTATTTATTTTTTGTATGCTTACAGCTCATAAAAAAATTTTTACCAGCGGGAAACTGTGTTATTGAAGTCTAAACTTAATCACCTACAAACACAGAAAAAATTATAACATGAAATATTTTGTTAATACTATGGTTCCCAATGAAACCAGCACTGGCCTATGTTGATAGTGGGGAAAAGCACCAAGAACTTTTCTAATTGGTTTTGGGCTTGATGATCATTCAAATGAGCAGAAGCTTACGTCGGGAGAGTAACCTCAACGCCAACGAGCCGAATAAAAAGTGGCTGAATCTTTAGCATCAAAGATCAGGAAAAGGTTGTTTATTTCAGCCCAATCAGTAAACTTTCTGCCATTCTCATCGTCGGTGTTATAGCCCCATTGACTGTTGAAGTCCCCCATAAGAGGACAGGGTGTTCAAAACTTGGCAAAATCCTATCGTCAGACCACTGGATGTTGGGAGGCTTATAAACATTTTCTACTACAGTTTCTGACACTTGGATTGCCAAGACAAAGATGTCACCATCAGAGCTCTTATGGGTAATTTACACATTGTCCCTGTTATTCTTTACGTAAGTTGCAATACCAAACACCCTATGCCCAAAGGAATCAACTAGTTTGTATCCAGGAATATTGCCTCTTGCACTATTGTTATCTTCGATATGTGTCTCTTGGAATGCAAGGATATCTACATTGTTTTCTAGAAGGACCCTACTGATGCATCCACTCTTCGCCTTGCTTAAACCCTCGGCGTTAAAGTGGACTACATTTAAAACAGAACCGAAAACATATTTTACAGGTTATATGACTACATATAATATCGTAAGCGGTAAATTGGATGTTATATGTAACAAACTTTGAATGACGGGATATCGTCATTCGATCCTTAACGTGAAATTTAGTAATGACCATATTTCGTCATTTCAGTCCTCAAGGGAAAGACGTAAATGACGAAATATAGTCATTCAATCCCCAAAGGGTTAAACTATTTAATTTAATTCAAACTATTTTTTTCAGATAAAAATATACAGATTTATTTTTTATCTGTTTATTTTTTGGAATACCTTAGTAGGTAACACATTGATATCTTAAATAATAAATACAAGTATAAATACTTGTAACAAGGCCTAACATAGTAAATTTTTGGAAGATCCTATCATGTTGATTTCTCAAAAGAAAAAATGTCCAGAGATCATAAACAAAACTAAAATAATCTCATACAAAGACTTACAGAATATATACAGTATAGTACTTATTTTACTCTCAGCAAACTAAAAACTTAATATGTAATTATGAACTGAAAGTAGATTGATGAGGGCTCTAACAACTCACAACTACAGCCATTGGGATATTGCAGTTTTTGAACAGCTATTGTACTATATAAATTATATTTTCTACAATTTCACTACCCAATACTATGGTTATTTTCTTTTAATTAGAAACACATTAGGCCAAAATCCATTTATTTGTATTTAAATTAGAAGCCAAATTAAAATACAAAAAATGTGACAGCAAGATAGCTGTGTGCGACTGATTCAGATTTGAAATCACAGTACAGATATATTAGTTCCCAGCCCTCAAAGGATTAATTAATACTAATGTCAGTTTGAACTAGTCAAGGAAGGAAGCCCTTCAGTTTATTGTGGCACTGGTATTTGACGACACTGAACGTCAAACAATCCCCACTCAACACAGACATTCTAGACTTATCCATTAAAATCCTTTAATTTGTTGGTGACTTTGAAACATTTGTCGAATAACCATGAGAATAGTTGACGCGTTACTGAATTACCCAAACACTCCATTCAAAACTATAGCACTCCGCCACAGTGCCAGATAATTAGAAAGTTCAACGAAAATTATTTATCTGACATAAAATAATGCTAGTAAATATTTATTTCTAAAAATGTAATAATATTTCTTTTATAGGAACAAATAGTTTATCCAAAAATGGCAAAGAATATTGAGGGTAACTGGCTGTTTGTGATCAATCAAGATGAGTACAAACAAGGCGTTCGTGTGGAGAAGTGTGTGTAAGTATTTTTATCACATAAATATAAGAACCTAACTATGTTTATCAAAACTTCAATAGAGCAACATGTATTTATTTATGGAATATTACATTTTTTACAATAGTAAAAGTGATAATATGATAAAAGGGTTCATTTGCTGTAAGAATCACTTAAACAGTGTATTTACTCTTTCTGCCCATTAGTATAGCAATGCTGGTCAATATTGCTTCTTTGTCAGCTTATATATGTTTGTAGTAAAGTTGTCATCGTTATTTGGTAGTCCCCTGTTACATTTTGAGCAGAAATGATATCAACCAATATCCATGTGGAAATCATTATAATACCTAAACATTATTGTTTGCGCAATGTATGAGAATTGTGCGACATTGGGTTTGTGTAAAGTCTCAACCTAAAAATGGCATCTAATTTAAGAGGCCCTTGTAAAAGAAGAACAATGCAGCAAACCTGTTAAAGCCTCAATTTTAAAATAATTGCTAAAGTCAGTAATTTTTTAAATAACTGCCACGTTTATTATTTAGTAATGTTAAAATAAATGAACTCAGCAAAATAAAAATCTTATCTCAACCTTTTATGAACTCAAAATAACGTTATTAACAAAAGTATTGAATTTTAGTGTATTTTTAAATTAAAAATTTGACAGGCCACCATTGTGTACTTGATTGAGAGACCTCTGGTTTGCAGTATTGTTTTTCTATTACAAGAGTCTTTAACCCTGGAATGGAAAGCCTAATAAAAGTTGCATTGTTAGAAAGCCTAAGTAGATTTTACCATATTTTGTTTGAATGAAATATATATTTTCATTTAAAAAACATATATTTCATTCACTAAACTTTTATTAGGCTTTCCATTCCAGGGTTAAATACTCTTGTAATAGAAAAACAGTACTGCAAACCAGAGGTCTCTCAATCAAGTACACAATGGTGGCCTGTCAAATTTTTAATTTAAAAATACACTGAAATTCAATACTTTTGTTAATAACGTTATTTTGAGTTCTTAAAAGGTTGAGATAAGATTTTTATTTTGCTGAGTTCATTTATTTTAACATTACTAAATAATAAACGTGGCAGTTATTTAAAAAAATTACTGACTTTAATATATTTTTTAAAAGTTTTTTTTAACTTCACTTGCCAGTTGACATGGGCCTACAGGCCTGTGAATCAACTCAACTTTATTCAACGAGTAAGTACCGACTTTATTCTATGAGTGAAGTTTTTGTTTATGTTTAAGTATACAAAAACGGTTTTATTCTGAATATATATGCTTTGTTCTACATATTAGTAAATGTTTTATTATAATCCACTTAATTTTGCTACTTGAAAGTATAATTTTTAATATACATTAAAAAATTAAAAAGACATTTGTTCACAATATTAAAAATACTATTTTTAAGCTACCAAAACTCATAATTAAACTTGTAACATATAAAGAAAATGTGCAAATTCGATAATAAAAAGTTTGATATAGTAAGGCGTGTCACCTTATAACACTTGCAAAGATGTTATAAGATGACTTAGTACTATTAGCTTATCAATTTCTAAGTTTCGTAAAGCCATGGTTAGAACAAATTAAAAGTATAGGAGAATAAGAAATATATTAAAATGCAATAGGGTAATAAAATATTAGCAATAAAACATTCAATATTTTTACTAATAAAAAGAAAAACTGTTATAATACAATAAATATAGTGAGTATAAAAAGTTACTTTAATGGAAAGCTGTAGTAAAATTTACGAAAAATACATCCTACACGTACAGTAGACCGCTTTCAATGAATTTCTTTGTACAACTGACCTTGACTATTAGAGACAACAGACAGTGAAAAGGGTGGTACAATCTGTGCAAAAAAAATTGTAATGTACATAAACAAAACTATGCCAGTAAAAATGATGACGGCTTTCTGTTCCAAGGTTAAATTGAGATGTCACTTGATCTAGGGGTTTTTTAACTTATCCCATTTTGGGTTGAGGATTGAATTTCTCATATATTGCAAAAACCATGTTAAAAGTCTTTTAACAATCACCCCATGGATATTGGTTGATCGATCAATCATTTCTGTTCAAAATGTAAGGGGGTGTGAAACTTTTTGGACACTTCAAAAATGAAACTGAGAGGAAGCCATTGTTGACTTAAAGACTTCTAGTTTCTACCTTTATTACTCTTTTGTTAAGATATTTAATATGAGAAGCCACATAATAAGTTTATCTTCAAATATCTTTAAAATCACCTCTTTTGGTGGGGGAAGAGTTGAATTTCTCATAGATTGCAAAACCTGCTATTTTTAGTCAAGAACCGATCCCCAAAAGGAAATTCTTTTATATGTATGCATTCAAAAGGTAAGAGGAGGTTGGAGTTTTAGGACAACCTGTATGATTATAACTCATGAAACTATATCACGATTCATAAGTAAAGATACTTTTGGGTAACTTGATGTTTTATATCATTTTTAAACTGTTTTGAAAGATCCTTTCCATTTATGTGATGGAAAGTTTCTTGCCATTAAGTTCATCGAGAGTATACAACATTTGTCACCATTCATCATTTATCTTATGAGGGTAAAACTCAGAACATTGTATTATACAGAGTTTTCTCCTAATTAACTTTATCTTTGAAGTAAACACTTTAGGCAATACAAAAATTATGTTTTAAATTTAAATAATTAAAAATCAATTCATAATTGTCCCAGAAAAGTTGTGGGGAAAAGAGAAAGTGAATGAAACATTTAACAACTACCTCTACTTTCTGCGGTGTACTAACTTGTTAAGGAGCAAAGAGACTCTGAATTACTCTGATTTCAGGTTGGGTTCCATTCTATCTAAGTATTGTATTTTAACATTTTAAAATAATGGTAATACTTACTTTGAATACAGGAGTGACAGAGAATGTTGGTTTCCGGCTAGTCTGCCTATTGGTTATCGCTCACAATGCAAACAGAAGTACATATATCGTAAGCTGGTGGCACTGAATGGCACAGGTCAGGGCGTCATCACAGATTCATTTCCCTTGCCTTCTTGCTGCTCGTGTGTGATACGACTGGACCGTACCCTAGTGCATAACCGTGTGGGAGGTGCAGCATCACTGCCTCTAACTCTGCCAAAGACCACTCCCAAACCACATCCCTAAACGCCAATATCTGCACTCTCTTGATACTTCATAGTCAGACTCTTCAAATATTCAAATACCATATTTACTTAATATGGTGTCAACTATTAAGTAGTAACATAAAATTAAATAATATTAATATTGAATCTCCGAATAACTGATACCTACAGTAACTTACTGATTGATTATAATCATTTAGAAGTCAACACTACAGATCCTCTGTTATCTAAGTCGTTAAGTATTTATATTTATTTAATATTTTCTATACACTTTTCAAGAACTGTAGTTTTATTATTGTAGTATGTAACAAGCATTAATTAACGAGCTTAACTACTGGAGATAATAATTTCTCTTACTAAAATCTAAATGTTACATTCAATGTGTGTGCTTTGTAAAATGTTTTGGAATTTTTTGTAATATTAAAGAAAGTTTTAGTTATTATATATAGTTTGCAACTATTTATTAAAATAATCTAGTTTTTATAAATATTTATTATAAGATTTAGAGTTTATTTATACTGTAGTATAAATATTATTAATTGCAGAAAATTTCATTTTTAATTATTACTTTATAATTTAATCATCCTTTGCTTATAATTATAAATACTGTATACCACTGCACATTATGCCTGGGTTATACCACCTTCATAGCTTAGCTGAGCTGCTAATCTCTACCTCAATGTATTTACTCTGTGTGGGTTAAAATAATAGCAATACAAAACGACCCTTTATTAAAAATAAGTGTTCTTTAGTAACTTTAATAACATTTATCTGACTAAAAAATGGCAAATGTAGCGTCTATACAAAAATAACTTACTGCTAGTGGGCTACTAATAATTAAAGAAGAATATTAAGCAGAGAATATTTTTCCTGTTTAGGTTTGTCAACAACCTACTCGTATTAAGTGGTCAGAGGTTTTCAAATGTTATACAAAATTTCGATATTTTCACTCAAAATGATAATTGAATTAATTTGTAATAGTTTTAAATTATTTTTTTGAAGTGTTACCAAGTATAACATTTAGTGAAGTAAAATTTTATTTCTTTACTCTATAATGAACAAAATCATGTCATGAAAAAATAAAATTAATAGATACTTTTAAGATAAACTTTAAATGTACATTATATACATACAAATTATACATAAGTCAAGTAAGAAGACATTTGGTGTTAGTGCCCATTTTAAAGCCCACACATAATATGTGAATTCTAAATAAACTTCATAGGGATTTAGACGTGTTAAAGATGTATAATAAGTGAACAATCAAATAATAAGATTAACTAATTGGCTGTACATTCAGAACATAGTTATTATTGTTTATTGAGACTCATCATTGCTTATGGCACTACTAATTTTGTTTGTATCACTTTTCCATTATTAGTATGTAACAGAGATAATTTTTACATTAATGTAAACTTTCATTAATATCTTATTTGTAAATAGGTAAAATGGGACCATGGGACTAAACAGATCCTGTATTTTTGTGATATGAAAATATTGCTGTACAAGTATAACTTATTGTTCTCTTGAGTTTATGACAGCAAGGAAACTGTAAATATTGTACAAAACATGTAAATATATTTTACAATAAGGCTATCATTATTGTATATAATTGTTTTTTGTATATATGTAAAATGTATAAAAACTAAAATATTTAAAAATGTTATTACACTCTGTTTTTTACACATCTCTGCCTGCCTATCAAATGGCCATTTTATATTATATTATACTAGCTGTACCCGCCCGATTCGCCGGTCATAATATTGAGTTTTATTTAGAACCTAATAGCTGAAAGAATTTGAGCATTTTTGCTTCTTCTACCAATATTAGATTTTTTAGGAGGCATATCATAAAAAGTAAACTGCAAAACAAATAATTATTTATTTTCACGTTTCACCACATGTTTTAATTACCGAGGAAAAAAGGTTAACACCAAATACAGATCACCTTATCAAGTAAAAGTAGTGTGTGCTACACTCTCAAGGTGAAATGTAGAATTACAATAAATCAAAACATATACAGTACTGTTGTTGTGAGAACTTCAATCTGCTTATGGCATGTGAAACTACATTAAACCACACAGTCATATGTTTTTTGTAAACAATTCAGATTCTCCATTTGAATAACATGGGATCTTTAGGAGCCCGTGGGGCGGGACCCTGTGGACGGATCTGCATCAAACATCACAGAAACCATCTCGGGAGTATACAGGACAACATCCTAAAGTTTCATGACGATCGGTCGGATGGTTTGGCAGCGCATAAACTTCAAACACACACATATATATATACAAACATCCTCTTTTATAAATATAGATGCCTAGATGTATTATCAATTATATTGCCTCCTTGAATAATCAAATAAATTACCTGTGCGATAAACAAGTAGAGATTTTTTTCAGCCAAGTACGTTTAAATCTTGAGAACTCAAACCTTAAAGGACAGGAAAAATTTGGGTAAGCAAGGTTAAAATTACTAAGTGAAGATAGCCAACTTATATACAGCTCACTAACTACTGAACTCATCTAAACTGTTACTGTAAACTTGTGTATTTATTAAACAGCATAAATATAGTGACTCAGTTTCTTTATTCTGTTCTTTTAGGCTTTAATTTTTCAATAATATTTGTCCATGAAAGCTTGCTATGATTATAATTTTTGAAAACTTAAAACAGCTACACTGACGTATCACAGTTAGTTTTTAGTAATTTAACGATGCAGAGTTGTTTGTGATTTTTTGCTGTTTGAAGATTATTACATTATTTCTTAAATATTTTTATTTTTGTACTCATCATTTTTATCATATGAAGTAAAAGATTTTCTCAGTCAAAATCAGATTGTTTTGAGTCATTCTACGCCTTACAATCCCAAGGGGGATGGACAAATCCAGAAAGATACAATAGGTTGATTTGGAACACTGTTTCTTTGCCCTTCAAGACACGAGATATGGATGTAGGTGCAAGACAGTAACATCAAGTACGATAAAGATCTTCATTCCATAAGAAGTCTTCTCTGCACTGCTACCTATGATACGCCACACGAGAATTCAACATTCTCGAGAATCTTTCCATGGTCATACTCTTCTGATGTGGTTAACTATTCTTGAACCAATACTCTTAAGACATTTTGATAGACACAGCAAGTATGATTTATCAGTGCAAGTCGTAAGTCTCTTGGAAGCAAATCCAGAATATGCAACAGTTTGTCTCCAAGACGGTCCTGAATCAAACATTTCGCTCAGGCATTTAGCTCCTACTCACAAGGATCCCTAAAATATTAATGACATATTAATAACTATGATAAGATGACATCTAATTCTGAATTTATTATTGAAGGAAGATCCATAAAGAAGAAACATAAGTCGCTACCAGTAGTGTGCTAAATGTGTATAGAGTTTATTTCCCTAGTTTTTCATGCAGATGGCCGGCCCAGCACCCTCTCAGTCCCTCCCTTTATACCCTCAAATCCTGAAACATAAACATAGTAATTATCACTACAGATTTATAAAGGTGTACATTAGTTGAAATCTATTGATAACTGTTACTTAGGTGTTCGCTCATGCCTTAATAAAATGAACTCTGTATCTTTCTTCTCTGTTGAAGGTCCAACTCATATGCCACAGAAAAGTGAACTGATACCAGACAGCAGTTTACTAAATAATCAAAATTATTGCACTAAATTATCAAGAATTTATCAAGAAAGGAAACATCAAAGATGACCCTCTTTAAGATCAACTTAGACGATCTAAATGACATCATAGCCCACAAACATTTACAAGATTATGTTCTAAAGTAACTACAGTTAGAAAGAATGTGATATTATCATTCCTGTTCATAGTGTGTTTAAATTCTAATGTTGATTTTGGTTGTCATGTAAACAGTCTTTCGGATATGTTTGTTTTGTTGTAGTTTGTGTAATTTTAAATACAACAAACTCATCCTTAACCATAAACAGTAGGCTATGTTAAACTCCCAACTGCTTTTAGCGGTATGCAAGCCTTTTTTGTAAAAATCATAAAAACTGCTAAATATGCTTCAAATTTACAGAGTAGTATATTTTTATCATATGAAGTAAAAGATTTTTTCAGTCAAAATCAGATTGCTCCCAGTCATTCTAAGCCTTATAATCCCAAGGAGGATGGACAAGTCAATAACGTTATAATGGGTTGATTTGGAATATTGTTTCTTTACCCTTCAAGACATGAGATATGTGTGTAGATGCAAGACAGTAGCAACAAGTACGATGAAGCTCTTCATTCAATAAGAAGTCTTTTCTGCACTGTTACCTATGGTACGCCACATAAACGAAATGTTTCAACATTCTTGAAAATCTTTCCACGGTCATACTTTTCCCATGTGGTGAACTATTCCTGAACCAATACTTTTAAGAGATTTTGATAGACACAGCAACAATGAACATGTTGCTCAGGAAATGAAAAATCAACATTTTCAGACGTGTTTGTGTTGGTCTACACCAACTTATGTACATGGATGGGTGGGTCGACATCACTGGATGTGTCTGGTTGTGAGAGTAGGTAAAAAAACACTTGACGTGTCTGGGTAGGTGGGTGAGTCAACATTTTCAGATGGTTTTGGGTGAGTCAACACCACCTTACATGTCTAGATGGGTGGGTCGACACTGCTGGATATGTGGGTACGTCAAAACCACCAGACATATCTTGGCGTTTGGGAAACTTTACTTGCACAGTGGAATATCTATAAAGTTTCACCTGTGTTGATATAGCATTACATATAAACATCGTTTTTCTTCTGAAGAACTGAACTTTTTCATACAGTTACCAAAAGTCAGATATTTCTTCAGTAAATATTTAATTATGTAGTAAATATTATCAGGGACGTAACTAGGCATTGGCAGTAGAGGCCCCCGCCAAGGGCGCAGGAAGCATAGGGGCGCGAAATTGGCTTTTGAACTATAGTAAAAATTTAATATTACATTTTTTTACTAACATTTTTGAATGGGATCGTTAAAAAAGCATTGAAAATGTATAGTAGTATACAATAGTATTTTAAAAATTACAAAATGCTTTGGGCTTTCAACATGATGAAGTAAGTGGGAAGATGTGTTAGTATGATTTCAATTGTCCTTAATCTAGACAGTTGGCACTGTTTTTGTCTATTATATGCCGGATGGAAACATAGCTACTGTTGGCGCAGAAATTATGTTTGAACCTGAGTTCAAAGGTTGAATTCTGAGAAATTAAGAGGCCTATGAAAAATCCAACACCATTGTTGTTGCTTCTTTAATTTTACGTTATGGCATATGCATTACTACATTTTATCACGATGGTTAATAATTTTATCCTAGTAGGAACAAAAAAGCACAAAAATTTTAACTAGTTTCATTGTGCATGAACTTTTCACTTTTTAACTAAAAAAAAGTTAACTTATTGCATTTATATTTTATTACGTTTTTGAAAATACTGTTTTCTATAAGTTTTATAAATTAGGAATTTTAATTTTTAATGTATAAAATGTCATAAATTTTCTGAAACGTTTTCTTAGCTTCTATAAGTTGTCAAATTCACTACTTGTTCACGCTGTAATCCTTATGGAATGTGTAATTACGCAAAATTACTATTATATGCCTAAGTAATCAAATTAGTTTTAAATTGATTTTAATCATACTAAAATAACTTTAAATTTACCAATTAAAATCACAGCATTTTCTTAATCATATAAAAGTAATGTATCTTAACTATACATTTCATGAGGATTACAAGGTTACCAAGTAATTATTAATTTTATGACTTCTAAAAACGAAGAAAACATTGTTTTAGAAATTGAAAAAAACGTGTTTTCTTGAAAAGTTCAAATTCTGACATTTATAAACTTATGGAAAACAGTCCCAGCAACCACGTATCTTATCTATATTTATAAAAGAGGATGTTTGTATATTTGAAGTTTATGCGCAGCCAAACCATCCAACCGATCGCCATGAAACTGTAGGATGTTGTCCTGTATACTGCCGAGATGGTTTCTGTGAAGTTTGATGCAGATCCGTCCACAGGGTTCCGCCCCACGGGCTCCTAAAGATCCCATGTTATTCAAATGGAGAATCTGAATTGTTTACAAAAAACATATGACTGTGTGGTTTAATGTAGTTTCACATGCCATAAGCAGATTGAAGTTCTCACAACAACAGTACTGTATGTGTTTTGATTTATTGTAGTTCTACATTTCACCTTGAGAGTGTAGCACACACTACTTTTACTTGATCAGGTGATCTGTATTTGGTGTTAACCTTTTTTCCTCGGTAATTAAAACATGTGGTGGAACGTAAAAATAAAAATAAATAATTATTTGTTTTGCAGTTTACTTTTTATGACTTGCCTCCTAAAAAATCTAATATTGGTAGAAGAAGCAAAAATGCTCGAATTCTTTCAGCTATTAGGTTCTAAATGAAACTCAATATTATGACCGGCGAAGCGGGCGGGTACAGCTAGTCTATATTTATAAAAGAGGATGTTTGTGTATCTATATTTATAAAAGAGGATGTTTGTATATATGTATATATATATATATATGTTTGAAGTTTATGCGCTGCCAAACCATCCAACCGATCGCCATGAGACTTTAGGATGCTGTCCTGTATACTCCCGAGATGGTTTCTGTGAAGTTTGATGCAGATCCGTCCACAGGGTCCCGCCCCACGGGCTCCTAAAGATCCCATGTTATTCTTATGGAGCTATTTAATTGATTTATTCATTTGATTAACAGCTGTTAAATAAAAACAAATTGAATAAAATTGTGTTAGGCTAAACTTTTAAAATTAAAAGTAATTGAGTACAGTATTAAATCATATATAACATCAGCTGTTCTAAACTGGATATAAATTGGACACAGTTTAAACTGAAAGCATGCTGTACATTTCGATTATATAACCAAATTCAATATTATGACCGGCGAAGTGGGCGGGTTCAGCTAGTATATATATATATATATACATATATATATATATACATATATATATATATATATATATATATATATATATATATATATATATATATATATATATATATGTTTGAAGTTTATGCGCTGCCAAACCATCCAACCGATCGCCATGAAACTTTAGGATGTTGTCCTGTATGCTCCCGAGATGGTTTCTGTGATGTTTGATGCAGATCCGTCCACAGGGTCCCGCCCCACGGGCTCCTAAAGATCCCATGTTATTCAATTGGAGAATCTGAATTGTTTACAAAAAACATATGACTGTGTGGTTTAATGTAGTTTCACATGCCATAAGCAGATTAAAGTTCTCACAACAACAGTACTGTATATATTTTGATTTATCCATGTTTTTCACATGGACAGCTCTACGTCGCTTGCTCGAGAGTAGGCTTACCAAAAAACCTTTACATTTATACACCAAATAAGAAGACCAAAAATATTGTTTACCCTCTTGCACTCATTTAATAAATAGTGGTTTTTTCTATAATTCTTTTTATTGCTTTATTTTGGTATGTCAATGAAAAATGAAAGGCGAGATAACGTCCGCCGGGTTCAGCTAGTTTCTATCTAAAACAAGCCACGTCCAGAGAAAATTTTTTTTGCTTCAAAGATTTTTAATATTTTAGGGGTTTCCGACCACGAGAAATCGATTGGCACCGGTCTCGATATATCGAAGGACTTACTTGTCCATATATGGTGGAATTATTATACATATTATACATACATACATATTAAACATATTTTTGTGTATAATTACTAACTTATATACTTTGTCAGATTGTTTTTTCCACTATCACTGTTTTTCTCTTTTACTCCTTATTAATTAATGTTATTATTTTATTATCTAAAACAAGCAGCGTCTGGAAGAAATATTTTTGGCTGGAAGGATTTTTGAATTGGGGGGGGGGGGTTTCGACTACGAGAAATCAATTGGCACCGGTATCAGCCCAGGGAAAATTCTAATAGCTGCCCCAGAGGCTCCTAGATGTCCTGTGTTATCAACTTCTAGCAGAAAAAACAATATGGAACCATTTTGACTTCTAGCAGAAAGTGTGGTACCAAACTATAGGTACAGTATTTATCTTCTAAATCACATTATACCACTACATTTCGGCTATGTAGTGGTATAATATAAGAGATGACATTAAAGGGAAATGTCATCCCACTCCCAAATAAAAAATATACTCAAAAATCCAACATTGGGTAATGCAAACTAACACCAAAGTGAGATATCAAATTAAAGGTATTCTACTCTTAGATAATAATATGCCATCAGATTTTAGAAAAGATCATGTTTATGGGCTCCACTACCCAATTCATAGTCACACTGCTTAAGAATACCGGCGAGGCTGTAAACCAATCTTCCTCACAAGGCGACATGCCTAGGAATTACTCCTCTCTGCTACAATCCACAAATGGGATTGTAGCAGAGTGCCTTGGTGAGACCACAGGCCGAACTTACCCCATGAGACCATAGACATTCCACAAAGATGCCTGTTGTAGAGTGTCTTGGCGAAGCCGTAGGCCGAGCTACCCCCCTAGGTCATAATAACCAACAAGGGAGAGCAACAACAAACGATACTCAGGATCCTCTAGCTCTAGGAGATATATGGATTCTACCTCTTCAGTTTGCAAAATTCACCTGAGCGAAGCTCGGTCTCCCGGTACTTGAAATATAAATGTGATTCATTAAGCCGTTCCTAAATTACATAATGGCTTTAGGGGGGTTTTTGGCAGCGTTATTCACCAATAAAGGTGAGGGTGGGGGTTTTCTACGCAGCGTTACCTAACTATTAAACCTCAACAATTTGTTTTAATTCATTCCAAATTGATACAAATTTGATGTTTTTTTTTCAAAAAATAAAAGATTTTAAAGTTAGTAATACATTCTCCTCCCATTACAAAGCAAACAAAATAAAAAATTGACCATCATAAATCATAATATGTATGAAAATGGATGACAACAATTGGAAGCGGGGTTGGTAACAAGGTTACGTAATTTTTAAGGGGTGATAGATAATAGGTATTACCGTTACAAGTTCGTTACACGGGAGGGAGGGGGGGGTCTGGAAAGCCCGATTTTAACGTTACTTAATTTAGGGACAGTCCCTAAACAGGGTTTTTAGTAATAAAGGTGTAAAGTTGACGATCACTAAAAACTAGTTCAAATTTCGGTACTCTTTTCTTCCAGAATAAAAATAATTAAAACCTATTACAAATTTAATTAATCCATATGTTATCTTGTACACTTAAACGAGAAAAAATGTTGCTATTGGATTTTTCATAGTCCTCTAGTTTCTTAGGAATCAACCTTCAAACTCGGGTACTCATGATTTCTGCGCCGACAGTAGTGCGAAGCGGGGAAATTGGTGGTGATGGTTTTGACGGCCCATACAGTTAGATCTGCTTAAAACTATACATTCTATAAAATATCTAAATATAGCATGTCTTAATATAGAAAGCAAACTCAGGATAGTTTTACCATAGCTAGTTGTGAACGTAGCTTTAGTAAGTTTAAGCTCGTAAAAAACTACCTGCGTTCACAAACAGGCTAGTCATGCCTAACAACTTTGCAAATTCTCTTCAGTCTCCACTGAGTATAAGGCACGTGCCAGCCTTAGCTATAGTTTGCTTCTCTCAAAGCTAGGAGAGTTATAATGTAAATATCGAAATAAAATTTATGCAGTTTCTTGTCTTAGATTCTTAGACATAACGTTGTGCGCATTTTAAGGCGAATATGAACGATTACAAGAGTGTGGATGACCTGTGTAGTCTGGTTACTAACTGAGTTGAACTGTTCCTCAGAAAGGGTCATTTATTAATAGCCCAATAGCTAGGGCAACTAAGGGATCTCCAGTTTTACGTCAAACAGATCATGACATACGTCAGACAGATGACGACTGTATTTTATTGTGTATAGTTAAATTACATATTGAACATTTTTTTATTGGTGTTCTTACAAAGTCTCAATGCAATCAAAACATACATTTCACCCAGAATTGATATATTTTACACTTTTTTTAGTGTAAAAAAACACTTTTATCAGACTCGTGTTTATTTAAAAATGCACGCATGGGCCTTGTTACGTCTTACGAACTTAAACCTCTTTTATAGTAGGAATGATGAGTGTTATTACTTTCATTACGTAATTTTAATAAGTAAAGTCTAAATGCAGTACTATTAGAACGCCAGTTCAACATTTTAGTGAATGCTACCAGAATTGATCGTAAACGAGCCGCTATACACAAAAAAAGATAAATATTCAGTGATAAAGACGCTACATTTACTTATAGCTTTTTACGAATATTTATTTGTTTTGGAATTATTTAATTAAAAAGGCAACGTTTTAAATTTTTATTTTAATAGTTAAACATTTCAAAACTATGATTTCCAAATTACTAAAACTTCTGAAAAAATTAGAAATTTTTTATCCTAATTATTGTTGGATTCTGGCAAATTATATTTATATTAGTAATGGCTTTACTTTTATTACTAATTTCTTTTTACAAAATTGTAGTTTCTTTGAATGTTTTCATTGTAACTTCATCAATTTTTGTTCTATAAACTTCAATAAGAGCTTGAATTAAAGCTATTTGTACGTACTTTAAACAAAGTCACGTACGTTTTTTCGTAAAAGCTACTCATTTTTCCGTTATTTTATATTGAATCTTAGAGTAAATTCACGGCTAATCAAAAATCAAGTTCAAGGAGATGTAACTCTCTTCCGATAGAACATAATGCAACAAAAAATAAACAGTTTCATTTTTTTAATAAACTTTATTTTTGATAAGATCAATTATTTTCTTAGATCATAAGATTTTCGAGTTATTAGTGAAAAAGTGTTTTAAAATCATGTTTTCTCTTGCAATTTGTATTTATTAATAACTAAAAACTACCAATTTTTTGAAAAAAATTTATACGAAATTTTTTGTTTAAAATTAGTAAATCTACTGATTCCAGGTGCTACATAGAATTTAGAATTTACCACCCACGAGAGGGGGGATTCACCCCCGGGAAGGGGAGAAGTGCATATCAGCACTATATCACGTTTGTTGTATGGGTTATTTTACAACGTATTTCAAATTTTCTGAAAAATGTATTCATTTTGAAAACTTTCGGAGGTGAAACCCCTTGGTGACTGGACTACAACGGTTGAAGGCCGCAACGCCACGCGGTCGCTGCCACTCTTCTGCGCGTGCATACGGTATCTCAGCTCTACTAACTGTCGGATTCAAAAAGCAATGTACTCGAGTTTGAACCACTGTTACAAAAAATACCCATCCGATTCCGATGTAATGTACACCAAAATTTAGCTTATTTAATTCTACGTTATTTCATATAACTTAAATGGTTTTTTTAAGACTTTCTGTCGTAATTTTTGTAAACTCTTGCAGACTTAAAAATGGCTGATCATACAAGCTTCCCATTTTATTTATTCAATATTGAAGATATACTGTAGACTTTTCACTTTGTGGTTATTACTTTACAATAGTTAAAAGCATAATTTAAAATTATAGAACAATTTTTATTTTTAAAATGTATACTTAAAAATAAATATGTTTCACCAAATCGGAAGCATCAGAGGTAAAAAACTAATTGAAATCTGATTAAGAAAATCCGTTGTTAGAAAATAAAATTAAAGATACATCTCGATTTTAAATAGCTTATTTACAAATTAATTATTGAAAAAGGAAAGAGGATTAGACAGCGAAACATCCTTAAAGAAAACCTCTGAGAGACTGCCAAGGATTGGAGAGTCAGAACAGATGAAATCATCCGTTTGGGACGAAACAGATGAATCATCCGTTGCTCTTATGAATCCCCCATGAAACAGGATTAGGACGGCTTCGTTCCTGACTAGTGGTTTCGTCCATCTGATACGAGTCATCGATGAATCGGTTGTGAAGCAACAACCGGAGGAATCGGTATTTTTCATCCGATGTTTCCCATCTCTACTCTAAAAGTCTAAAAGCTATTAGCTAATAGTTAGTGTAGCTAATTTCTAGTGAAATTCGTCCCTGACTTAACACACAACCTTTATTGCTAGTAGTAAAGAAAGATTTAAGTTTTTATTAAAGTACAGCCTACTGCAATTCAACTCACTGTCCACAAACTTAGTGTACACACTACCTTATTTAGTAGATTAACCTATAAGCAAAGCACATACTTAAACGGCCTATAGGACGTGATTTTAGTAGACATCAATTTTATATAAACATCTGAAACCACGATTAACTGATTTTAAGATGGGTAATAGGAGCTCTTTACTTCTAAGAGAAGAAGAAATTGCTCAAATCCAAGAAGAAACTGGTTGTAAGTACATTTCTCTGGGAAAGGACTTTTAACATAGGCCTAGTTAATTCGCTCTAAAATGTCAGTTAAATAGCATTGTAACAATTATGCACAGTATTTGTCATATCTGTACTGTAATTCATATGAATACTTTGTGACAATTGTCAAGGCTGTTCCAGAAGCAGGCACAATTTTGTGCAAACTGAGAATATCTAAAGGAATGATTCCACAGCCTAGTTCTGTAACTGAACCAAAGCTTTCTGGAACCTTGTAATTTGCCACAGCAAATTCTATAAAAATCAACATCTTAAAATACTATTGTTCATAACTTATTTATACATTTTTTAACTATTTCCTTATATCCCTCCAACTGATGATTAAATTAATTTTAGTGATATGGCGATTTTGGAAGGTTAGCTTTAATCATTTTCAAAAACTAATTACTTCAAATGGTAATTAAACACATGGTATCTATGCAGTTTCTTGCCACCAAACAAATTTGGAACATTTACTTGAAATGGGTATAGAATTGGCTATATTTTCACGAGATGCCTTTTATTCCTTCGGAAATAATGTATTTTTCTGGAAAAATTCGAAAAACCAATGTCACAACTTTTAGTATTTCAGTCATATTTCCGTTATTTTAAATGGTATTTTAATCATCTTTATTTTATTTTGATGTGTTTTTTTTTGCGCTGAATACAAATTTGAAAACTATTTTGGTCTACTACAAATATTTCTCGAGATATAATTAATGGATAAACTACTATCGCTGCGAATCGCGATTAGTGGCCATTACACGATCATTACATACAACAACTATTAATCACAAAAACCAAATTCACCTACATTTCTGCCGTAGTGACGGCCGGCAGGCAGTCACAAAGGCCAAACATTCGAATTTAACGCAAATTACGATTTTTGTTGAGAAAATAGACAATTAGGATAAGTTAGGTTATGCCTGAAAAAAATGCATTTTTCGAGTTGAAAAAATAATTTTACTACAAAACCAGTTATATATTTGTTTTCAGCATAAAAAAGACGAAAAATGAAAAAAAGTTGTCAAAAAATAACGATTTTTAAAAAAGTTGGTTTTTTCACTATCAGATAAAAAACTAGTTTTCGATTTTTCGGTAAAAAACAAGTTTTCCGCGGATGAAATCAAACTCCTCAAGAGATATAAACTCATTTTTCACCACTTTTTCAACATGAAACCGTATTTTCAGAGGTGGCAAGAAAGTGCATAGTTACCAAACACAACAATTTTATTCTGTCTACGTCAACGGCATTTGTACTATGTGCACATACGTTGTTAAGGGAGAACGGTCCAAACCCATCAAGCAAATGTTCAAATACCATGTATTATATATCAAACTATTCACAAAAGTAGGGCTATGCCAGTGGCGGCTTGTAACCTAGTAAAGTGGGAGCTCACACATCGGGGGTTTGGAGGGTACGGAGTACCCCACAAGTAAAATACTATTTTACAACTTATTTTAATGTAGTTCAAAACTATACTTAATCTGTTATATATTGTTTCCAAACTAAGTTTTTAAGATATAAAATTGACGGGTGTGAAACTGTCCATAATTTCCATTCAGGAAAAAGGTAATTATGAGGGGGAAAAGGGTATTAAACAGGAGAAAAAGATATATTTTTAGGGAATTGTGGGAAAATTATTTTAAATTGCTCTAATTCAAGTTTTAATGAGAAAAACTGTTTCTAACACGTTAGGACATTGTCTAGGAAGTAAAAAAAAACAAACATATATTTTCAATTTGGATGAATTTTACACCAAATTTCATCAGGTGTGCAGCCAACAAACATAACCTCACTTTAATAAACACACTATCATGTAATTCACTTAATCTTTTCAAGGAACCTACTTACAATCCAAGAACTGGACATTTAATAATGTGTTAAATTAGCTTGACGTGTATTAAAAGTTTTCAAGGTTATAGGCTTAACTCTAGATCGCGAATCCTGGCGCTTCACGTGCTTTTTTCAAACGTTTACGCAATCGTGGAAGTAGGCACGTCACGTGCTCTTTTGTAAAATTCAATAAAACATTTGTATATCATAAAGCATGCGCGACAAACTTAGTACCAATCGACGCAGAATGTTCTGTTCTGTACATTTCATATTTGTAATAATTTTGTTATACAATTTTATAAACGTATGAATAAAATTAAAATGTGCAACTTGAAATTCCCGCCAAGCGCGGGGTCGGAAGTGGAACAAATGGCCGATGTTTGTCACATAACAGTACAATAACCAATAGTCGGAATCAGGTGTACAAACTGTTGGTCTGCAGAGAATGAAAAACGAAACAAATTGCAATGTTGTAGGTGCTTTGGTTGTTTTACCAAAAATGTGTTTGTATACTCTTGTTTGCGTGTTCTTTCAAAATCCAGTATTAGTGCGTTCCAAGCTGTGCGTAGAAAGCTGCAATAAATAAATTATTTATTGCAATATAAACAAAAAAATTGGGTAGAAAGCCAGAAAGTACTTGCGTTGGTTGGTACCGTCTTGAGGAAATTTCGTGCTGTACGTTGTAATGGTCACGTGACAACGATGGTGTAAAAGAGTGACTGTCAGTTTACGTTTAGCCATTTTTGTTTATACACAACGCTCGCTCGTATTTTTCATAACAAGTGTAGTGAATTGAAATGAACGTGTAGTGTAGTGAATAGTGTATTGTAGTTCATATATAGTATATTTTCGTGGAAGTGACAGTGCATAAAAGGAAATTAGTTTTAGGCACTGTTCAACAAGTCCTACCACTAATCAACATTACATTATATTTATATGAAAGCACTAACTCTTCAAAAACATAATAATAACAATCCTACATACAAATAATGCAATATTATTTTAATTTTACAACCATATATTTATGTAGGTACTAACCTAAACATTTATTTTTTATCCAATTTGATCGAATAAGACATGTAAAAATGTGGTATTAGTTTAGCATTCTCATAATAATCTAAGATCTTGAAAAAAAAATAATATGTATTATTTGTGTTTGCCCAAAATGACGCTTTTATTGAATGTACCGACAACAATATAACGTAGCTTGTTACTATTCTACGTCAAAACTTTATTTTTGTCAGGAAAATAATTATTTTTTATATTTCTTCAGAAATATCTGTTTTATCATTTTTTTCTTCTCAGAAAAAATTCTAAACAAATTTTAATATTTTTTACTATGATTACAATATGCACAACTTTCCAAGAGCCGTTTGTAAACACAATTTGTGCACACTGACTTTTGGTGTTATAAATTTTAAACTTTTGGGAATATATTCATATATTTAACATTTTCTTGTAGCAAATAGATTGTACTAATAAAGTACATGCAGCAAAAAAATCATACATACCTCTTATTTATGGATTGTTATATAATCTTTTAAAGAATTTTTCGTTTCCGTGGTAAAATTTTTTTTCCCACAACAAACTAAAAAATATAAAACTTTGTAACGGGTACATTATGACTATTTTTCCTAAACAGCATTTTCTTGTCTATTCAATGGTAATTTTTTAGAATTTTTACATGTACTATTTGATTTCCTACAATGATCATACTGTAACTTTGCACATTTTTGCGTTTTATGTAAACAAACAATTCCAAAAAAAAAAACAAAAAAAAAACTAGTAGTTTATATAAAATGTAACAACATTTATTATAGTGCACAAAATAGTAAACAATTTGGCTATCTTGGAATTATTTACAAAAATCTTTAGTGCTCTTAAGGAGGGTTATAAGTTATAATTAACGTACATTTTAAAATTTTTTAAATCTTCTAGACAATAATTATTTTTTTGTTTTTTTGTAAGTTTTGATAGTAATATGTGAAAGTACAGTTCTTTAGAAAAAACGAAAGTAGACCACCCGCGGTTAGGCAGAACCTGCTCACACTGCTTCTGGAGGAAGAGTCTAGTGGTAGTGTCGTCCTTTGTGTGAGTCTCCTTAAGGGAAAGAATTTCGGGTTGGAGACTTTCCGGTCTCGTTAAACGGAAGTGGGGCTCTCATAAGTCACAACAGTGTACATGTGCTCTGGGTGTGGTCTGATAGATGCTACAACCTGTTGCCCATATTTGTCAACTAACCATGTCTTTTCTTTAACTAGAGCTTGACTGTCGTTTTTGACATGTCAACTCCCCTTGGAATAGACTAGTCTGGGGCACAAAACTGAACAGGTCTCGACTTGTTCCTGTCTCCACTGCATTGTTTGAAATATTGTTTACTATGGTGTCTCGGATGACTACCATTTAAATAATTTTGCTTATTTATTTATTTATTCATAAGACGCCGATCGTCAAGATATGGGCGAATATGGATTTCGAATGAGTGTGATGAGTGTAGATGAGCGAATGTAGTCATTGTTACAAACTAAGGCCGACTTATTCCTTAGAAAGTGTCATTAATTAATAGTCCAATGACACTTAATACCTTATACTTGTTGGTTATTAAAATCCTTATTTTTAATTAGTTATAATTGTATTGACGCTTGTAATACATTTTGTGAAATGTTTCTACAATAAAATATTTATTTATTTATTATTTATTTATTTTATTGCTATAATTATCGAATATAATTTGAATGTTCGGTATTTATTCTAATCAAATGCACCCATTTCCTCATTAAAATAATTTGTATTTTATTGAATTTAATTAATTTTATCGTCAATTAGGTGGACCTGTTACAGGGTTTGGTTAGTTTCTCTGTTACTTATTTGAAAGGAAAAGCTTTATCACTCAAAACTATTAACTGAGACATAAAAAAGTTAACTTTTGCATCAAGATTCCAATTAATCTGTTATAGCTCTTGAACAAAAATAGAAAAATATTCCTCATTTATTATTCTGAATTTGAACGCAACAGTTTATGCCCATCAACCAGAGACCTATCAGAAACTATAGTTTTTACAACTAAGCTTTCAATACAATTTTGCTTATTAATAAAAATATTATCAAAACAACTACCATCAATATTAACTATTTTAGGCCTAGTTATATCAGATGTGACAGAAGTTAAATGAAATGAACTAAACACATTTTTATCATAGTACAATCCAAATTGTGTGATTGAAAGTCTACTTTAAAATATCCGCATAGGATTATATTTGCTTTGTATTTACTCAATTTTTCTAAAAGCATGTTTAAATTGTCAATGAACACAGTTAAGTCTTTACATTCAACATTAGGCATATATATAGCAACTACAATTAATTGTATTTATGTCAAATAATAAAGATGCTGTAACTTCAAAAACCATTTCTGTCGACATACTATTTATTTTTTAGATGGATTTTTGAGAAATTGTTTCTTTAACAAAAATGGCACATCCTCCACATTTTCTTGTAGAGATTTGGATTTCTCTTGATGAGATTAATCTGTTTAAATTCAAGGGTTACAATTTGAGTAATAGCTATTGTAATATTGTAATAGCTATTACTCAAATTTTAACCCTTGAATTTAAACAGATTAATCTCATCAAGAGAAATCCAAATCTCTATTAAACAGACAACATCTACATCTAAGTTGTTGACATAATCTTCAACAACATGAAACTTGTTTGGAAGACCTTGTACATTCCATAATAAGATAACAATTTCATGAAAGGTACTAAAGCTAGAGGCAGACTTGAAAAAAGAATTAATATTTGAAACAGTACACATTTCCTTCACAAAAACTAAATTAGGCTTATTTCCATTAGAACTAAGAGAAGGCTTGTATTTAGTCCTATAAGTTGACTTCGTGGACCGATGGCTGTTGGTCCACATTTAGTTTTTTGGAACTACACTGTTAGGCCCAGACAAACATAGCCTATTTTTGATTATTTTACTAATTGTCTTGGCTAAGGTTTGTTTTTCTAAGATATTAAAATGCTGCCCATGCTTTGTATGATAATTCCTACTGCAATTAGTAGTGTTAATAAAGCAAGCATTCTTAAACTTACATACAATGTCCTTAAAAGTTGAGTTTGCCAGTTCAATATCTTTGTTGACAATCGAAGAATCCATTAAATCATGGCAGTGAGGCACATTTACAAAAATTACATTGATGTTTTCCAATTTTTCCATCACAGTCTCAAAGGAAGAATCAGCTTGCATGGATTAATTTGAGTAGTCGTTGGCTCCTCCGATTATCTTTTGAGGTTAACTTTTCTTCACCAGAATAGACTCTGTCTATTAATTGAACAACGCTCCTCATTTTGGCACTGGGCTTGACCTGCCCTTCTACATCGAATTTCCAATTCAAATTTTCTTTTATTATCCTGGATGAACCATGTCCAAAACTATCAGAGAACAGTTGAACACGATGCTGTAGCCACAAACTTTTTCTTAGAGGAACAGATTCCCATCTACGATTTGAAGAGGGTTTCATTTCATTTAAGTAAAAAGCTTAAAGTTAAAGTCCATCCTTCTGTCTTTTTTGCTGGCAAACACATCAGTAACTTTTTCGTTGCAACAAACTGCTTGCAGACGCTCTGTTGCCACCGTGCGACCATACCGTGGTGAGAGGAGTGGGAGTGGAGCACACGGCAAGTGTGCACAGCTGGCTTCTATTACAAGACAGCCCCCACCCACCGCCTTCCACACAGACCAGCTGATAGGCCTCGCATATACGCTATTGAGCACAACTGGGATTAGTGGAAGCTACCTGAAGGCGCTTCTTTAGGGTTTCTTACGTGTAAGAGTTTAAAATCACATATTTCATCATTTCAATGTGTAAATAATGTAACTTAAACTTTAAATACGGTTAATTTTCTTTTTATAAAAAGGGGGTTCACGTGCTCATGTGCTCTTACGGAGTAACCCCCACTGGGCAATGCTCTATAAGGTAATAGAAAATGAAAAAACTTGCCAGTATTACAAATCCAGGCTTCATAAAAGTCTGACTGAACCAATCAGCTATTTAGGTCAGTCCACAAAGTTGAAAAACCAAAAATAGCACGTAGAGTCAAATTTTGTCCAATTAACTTAGGTACAAAATGTATTTACACTACCTTACGCAGTAATTATTTGATAGCAAACTAGGCCTATATGTATTTTTCAAGTTTTTTCTCTCACAACACGCATATCATGGTCAAACTTTGAAAGCACTAACCAAATTTTTTGGGGGAAAAGTAGGGAAACTATGAAAATGAGGAAAAATAGGAAAATTTCTTTGTTATTAAACCACATTGTTGGTGTAAGTATATTGTTGTGGGTACTCAAATTAAGTGGAATTACGTTCTGATCACAAATATGGCAAGGGTTTTGCAATCGGAAAATTATAAAGCATGTTAGAGCTGGTAATGTGCTGGTTTCAGTAGGGTTGTTAGGTTTGGTTAGGTTACCTACGATACCCAACCTAACCTATTAAAATTATTCATGTTCATTTTTTAATGGTAATTGATATATAATGTTGCCATCTTAGGTTATGTAATTATATTATGAATTGTCTTGTTATAACATATATTTGTATAGTGTCTTCTCCTGTTGTATGTTTATTAGATTATGTAAAATATACAGTATGTATATTACTTATAATTTGTAGGCCTAAGTTATTTTGATGAAGACTATGCAATCAAGTATTATCTTGTATTGTTCTGGAAATAAATGATTTTGAATTTTAGAATTACAAACACAACTTTATCCAAATAGGCACTTTTCCGGTGCTAACACTTTTAATAATGGTTCGGTTTCAAAACCCTTTACATATTCTTGATTAGGACGAAATTACACACAATTTGAGTACCCTAATGCTATATTTTAGTTAAAGTAAACATTTTTCAGTTTTCCCTCTTGGTTAAACTTAACTTTTTGCAGACGATAAATGTTTTCACCCAAAAAATGTTGTTAGTAGACCTACTTTCAAAGTTAGCACATTATGTGAGTGTTTTGAGAAAAAAACTTTAAAAATGTATAATTTGCTATATAAAATAATTACCAATCTTCAATCCTCAGTGTTGCTAGGAACGTCACTAACTTCATCATCTAACAATGTCTAATAGCACTGCGCTAAACCTACTTGCTTCACTTATGATAAAAGCTAAAATAAACAATAAAACACTGTTATAACAACCATAACTTATAACACTGAAAACAATACTGCATTGTGAAGGAGTAGCTGTGTTTTCAGTTCACTAGCGCAGACGCTCAGCGAATACAAATAGTGGGTTATGTTTCTGTCCACCGATCCACAGCCTTAGGAATAGTGCTTTAAATTACACAAGTGGAAAGAAAAATCTACTCTCTCCATTTCTATTCAAAGAATGCGATTTTTACACGCAACGTTTCACCGTAGTTACGAAAAATTAAATGTATGGCACAGTGTGATAGTATCACTGTAAAATAGCATCATATTGTACAGAGTGATAGGATCAGTTGGAGGGTTAAGGAATGTTATATATATTAGTAACAAATGCTTTACTGGTTTGAATTTTATTCAATTTATGTTTAAATATTAAAATTAATTTTCTTAGTAATTCATGAATTGAAAAATTAAGTTTTTGTGTAATCTCAGTATCTTTTTATTTCAGTCACTCCCAATCAGATTGAACGTCTTTATTCACGATTTACAAGTCTTGACAGAGGAGATTGTGGGACACTAAGTCGGGAAGATTTCCTGAGAATTCCTGAGCTAGCAATCAACCCTTTAGGAGACAGAATCGTGCATGCTTTCTTTGATGAAGACTCAGGAAGTGATCGAGTCAACTTCAGACAATTTATGCAAGTTTTAGCAAGGTTTCGGCCAATCAAGAAGTCAAATGATAATAAGTTGAATTCCAGGGAGCAAAAACTGAAGTGTGAGTAAACATTAAAAAATTGTTTCCAAATTGTGATGAGTTAAATTATGTTTACTCAACAAAATTATAATTTTACTTTATAGGTAATTTTCCATTTAATTTGTGAATTCAATAGATTCTTGGAACAACTTTATACAACATTTATTTATTTTTATTTATTCTTAAGACGCCGATCGTCAAGATATGGGCGAATATGAATTTCGAATGAGTGTGATAATTGGGTGTTTTAAAACTATCAATTTTAGACAAGCTAATTTAATACAAAAGCATATATTAATACCAAATAGTTAAAACCTATACAAAGTTGTTAAATCAAAGAACTTATTAACAGAATTGGCAATTTTTGCCGTATTTTTTATGTTCTTTGCATACTGCAAACTGTATGGGGTTCAATAATAACTACTTAACCCCTTGTCCGTTATTCTTGTTAATTAACTTCGCTCCAAGATAGTTTGGCCATTAATTTTGGCTGCCGCTAATATCTTGCCATCTCATCAAGATATCCTCATAACTTGGATATGTTGCTACTACAGATTATTACTAGTGTAATGGCAGCGTCTCTTGCCACGTAATAACAACTAGTAATAATATATTTCCTAATTCACCTAAGTCAGTGGAGCCATTGAATAGTTAAAAAACTAAGTATTAGAGGGGCTACATGGGGGAAGGGGTAGATGGTCTGGGGCCTTCCAAGATAAAATTTTATTGACCTTAAAACATATATTTAAACATTGTTTTAGCTCTAAATTTTAACATATGAACAAACTGTTTTTAATGTATAAGGGGGTTTTTAATGAGAAACATTCCCATACAGTCTAAAACTTTGTCCTGTCCCAACAAGACTTCATCTTCTTCAATCTAATATGTACGTGATTATTAAATTCTACTTAAATTAACCTAATTTAAAAAAATCTGTAAACTGTGTCTGAAGTATTTTGAAAGTATCTAAACCGTTCTGAGCTTAAACATATTTGCTTAGTAAATGAAAATTATAGGCTGAAAATGAAGAAATGAGGTATGTCTGAGGCACAACTCATACATTTTTAAAGATTTAATTGAGGTAAGAGGCAACTTGGATGTTCCCAACCACCAGATCCCACATACACATAGTGTTGGGTAATTGTGCTTTTTCTACTCACCAAACAAAATACCAAAACATCTGGCTTAAATGGTCAATAATCAGCTATATTCTCAAGAAATATACTTTTTATTACATGGAAATCTTGTTTTTTTTTACTAACTAAAGTCAAGAAAATACATTTTACAAAGTTTGTTATTTTTGACTCATTTTTGTTATTTCTCATTTTTTATTAATTTGACTTTATTTTTTATACTGAACACTAATTTGAAAACTATTATGGTCCACAACATTTCTGTGTATTTAGGCTATGTTAGGTTAGGTTCACAAAGAGCGTTTTACGAGTCAAAATAATAATTTTACTGCAAAACCAATTACGTTTGTGTTCAGCTTAAAAATACATATATACACAATTTAAATAAATAGTGGTTTTAAAAGAAGTGTATTTTCTAATATTTATACAGTACAGTACAATCGCGATTATCCGAGGCCCGATTAACCGAGCCTATGGATTAACCGAGGTAGTATTTGAAAAGAACAAATAATTTAGTTAGCATGAAGAGCGCGACAAAGTGAAAGTGCATGCACTGGCCGATGGTACGCGGAATAGATGAGTCACCAGCGAGTGTTTATTGTTCTAGCCGGTATGGATCTACTGGCTGCTGTTAGGTCGAGCCGGCCGGCGTTCGTCACCACGTCACCCGTCAGTTCAGTTTGAGTCATCACTGCAACCTGTTGTTTCGTCCCTCTTCTCGTTTCGTTATCGTGCCTTTGCTTAGTGTTGTTTTTGCGACAAGTGCATCATGAGTTTAAAACGTAAACGGGTGGTGGTTAGTTTAGAAACAAAGTTAAGTGCAATAAAACGTTTAGATAAGGGTGAGTCGTTAAAGAAGGTTGCCGCTGACCTAGGTGTTGGAGAAGTGACTGTTGGAGATTGGAGACGTAAGCGGAAAGATATTGAACAGTGGGTTAATAAAAGTGTAAGTGCTGGAAGTGATTTGTTGCGGAAAACTATGAAGAAAGGGGAGTACGAACAGACTTCTGAAGCGTTGTTTTTGTGGTTCTCTAATCTTCGAGGGTTGGGAAGTCCAATAAGTGGTCCCATGCTTCAAGCTAAGGCTGTTGAGTTAAACAAACGGTTTAAGGACGGTGAGGCTAATTTTAGTGCAAGTGATGGTTGGCTTGACAGGTGGAAGAAGAGGTATGGCATCCGACAATTGAATATTTCTGGCGAAAAACTTTCTGCTGATTCATCTGAAATTGAGACGTTTAGCTTAAGAATGAAAGATCTTGTTTTAGACCATGGGCTCACATCAGACCAAATCTTCAATTGCGACGAAACCGGTCTCAATTTTAGAATGCTTCCTAACAAAACATTGGCAGCCCAAAGTGAAAAAACTGCGCCTGGGTACAAAAAGAGCAAAAAACGAGTAACTCTTTTGATGTGTAGCAACTCTTCTGGATCCTTAAAATTGAGACCTCTCCTTATTGGAAAATCTAATGGAACCTTATTGGAAGAACCCAAGGGCTTTTAAAAATATCCAAGTTAACTGCCTACCAACCGTGTACAGGCATCAACGAAGTGCATGGATGGATGGCCAAACTTTTAAAGAGTGGTTTTTTGAAGAGTTCGTTCGTGTTGTTGAGGCCTACTTGAAAAAGAAGAACCTACCAAGAAAAGCTATCCTTCTTATGGACAACGCGCCATCTCATCCAGATGCAAGTGAATTGGTTAGTGGTGACATAAAAGCTGTTTTCTTGCCACCAAATGTCACATCTCTTATTCAACCTCTGGACCAAGGCGTTTTAGAGGCTATGAAACGGCACTATCGGCGAAGGCTTCTCCAAGTGTTGTTGACATGGTTGGACGAGGGAATCACGGTAACTGCAGCACTTAAAAAGATCACCGTTAAGGACGTCTCATACTGGATAGCTTCAGCGTGGGATGATGTGAGAGTTTCAACTTTGCAAAAGTCATGGCGAAAACTTTTCCAAATTGAAACAAGAAGCTATGAAAATGATAACAACAACTGTGTCGCTGAAATAGTAAACCTCGCTAATCAGTTACCAACGGAACTGCCGATCAATGATGAAGACGTCAACGAGTGGTTCATGCAAGACCAGCAAATGGAACTGACTGATGATGCGATCGCCGATATGGTCACCAACCCACACAACGTCGCAGATGATGACACTGATGAGATAGTGGAAAAAATATCTCACTCCGACGGATTGAAGGCGTTTGAAGCTGCTCTCGCCTACATTGAGCAACAGGAGGAGTCAACCCCTGCCGATGTCCTTCATCTTCAGCGTTGGCGCAACAGCGCAGCGTTAAAACGACAACAGAAGTTGACGCAGAAATCGATAAGAGACTTTTTCAAAAAATGAAAATCATTCAGTATGTACATATTTTTCTACTTAAACTATGCTGTATAAATGTTTACTAACTTTGTACATAATAAATAATTTACGTCATTCTTTACGATTTTTCCATTCATTTTAGGTTAATACCCGATCTCCGCGTCATCCGAGTTTTGCGATATCCGAGGTATGCGCGGTCCCAATTACCTCGGATAGTCGCGAGTCTACTGTACAAGTAAAACGTCACACAACACAAAATTTATTACAATATAAGCACAAAATGCACAAATATACTACAATATATACAATATAGTACAAAAATGCACAAATATTACGGTGATTGATTTCAGTGAACCATGCTCACCTTCCTCAGACAAAGAGGGACTCACAAAAGATCACCTGAGAAAGGTGAGTGTGGTTCACCAAAATCGATCACCATAATATTTGTGCATTTTTGTACTTATATTGTAGTATATTTGTGCATTTTGTGCTTATATTGTAATACATTTGTGTTGTGTGACATTTTACTTGTACTGTATATGTACCAACACATAATATGCTAATTAAAAAACTATTTATAATATTTATCTAAAACAGTGAAATTATCCCTCCTGATAACCTAACTTATTTTTAACCACAGCAACTGATTATTTTTTTGAAGATGGAAGAAAGTGTGTATGACTACCTAATGCTGTACAATCCTCTGTTGATTAGTCTGTCACTTCATCCCACACATTTTTGTTTTAACATTAATTTTTTTCTCAAGAAATGATGTAAAACTGTGCCTTAGGACAGATTTAACAAGTAGTTTTGGAGTTTTACAATTCTGATTTCTCTTTCATTTATCAAGTAAACCTACTGGGGGAACAAAACTGAACCTTAAAATATTAGGAAGGGACTTTCATCTCCAGAAAGTTGTTCACCATATACACTTAATTGTCTTACTCAATTACGCTTTTTCCACTGATCAAGCAATCCAATGCTTGCTACAAATGTTGTTTTGTCTTCTTTCTTGAGCTTTTCATACAGCTGAAGTGCTTTTTCCTATTGTATGAGTCCTGAAATCAGCGATACTTTCTCTGATTTTTGTTGAAACTACAAGTAAAGAGCCTCACTGATTTCAAAAATTCACTTTTCTTCATGTTATTTCTTCCTTTTGACAAATCTCCACAAACTCTTGTCAAACATCAAGTCAGTGTCAATTTCTGCTCTCTTCCTTGTCCAATCACCAGTTATACTTCTACCAACTCCAAGATCCAACGTACCTGCACCTTTTCTGCTTCTACCAAACTCTTTTCTGCTTGTTCAGTCTTTTCAAATTCAGTAAAAATAATAAAAAAATGTCTCATAAACATAGATCTAAAGATTCTTTGTTAGCAAGTTAGCCTACAGTTAACAAAAAATTCAAGCACGATTCCAGAGCAGAGTGAAATAAAGCCATACTGAACTTCTGAAAAGGTACATTAGGTAAATAATTTGGTTGAAGGTCATGTATTTTGACTTGAAACATTTCATGAAATTGGTTTCAGAATTGAACATTTGGTCATTTTTAATTAATTTAGGATGTTTGATTAGGTTATTTTTATAATGTTTAAGAATAACAAATGAAACCAAAATAAACAATCTCATTGAACGGAACAGCTGTAGAACTGCAGTTACTATTGGCAATTAGTGACATTGTAGATATGGCAACATAACCAGGCGAGGAGTGTAGAGGGAAGTGTCTTCAGCTCATTTATCCGGGCTTGCAATGATATGAAGTGTACTTTAGTAGTTAAAGCTTCATTTTTGAACAGCTACCATAAAAAAAAAACATGGCCCAATGTAATACATTTTTTGTATATTTAATGTCCCAAACTAAGTTGCCTAAGTCTATAAGATATATACTCATTGCCTAAGTACAATAAGATTTATATGTACTTATTTCTATTTTATATTTTACTTACATCAATTTTCTCTTATATAAATTCTTTACAATCCATGTTTGAATATTTTATGTATTTACTACTCAATTAACAAAAGTATTGTATATATCAAACATAAAAAACTGGGTTTCATGCCCAAATTTGGTGCATTTAATCCTAAAAAACTCATAAACCACTAAAGGTAAAGTTCTGAAACCAATATTACTGGCTTTTCCAGGTCAAAATACACATGATACAACAACCAACATTTTCACTTAATTTACCTTTTCAGAAGTTTAGTATGGCTTTATATCACTTAACAAAGGTGGGAGAACTTCAGTAATCACCCTGTATAGTGCTGTACAACAATCAAACTGCACTCAAGTGAAGAATAACCAAAACATGAATTTAACAGTGATTATTAGGATGATAAGAATCCTACTGTTATGAAAATGAATAATAGAGTTGTGGAGGGGGAAAGAGCGATAACAGAAGAATTTGCCTCATATTTCAATACAATTTATGAATCCTGTCAGTTGAGCAGTGATGAGTTGTGTCGTCGAGCGCTCTGCTCGCCCACCCTGCCTGGAGTGCCTTGTTTGTCTCTCACCTCTCTCACGTCTCAAGATGTCCTCTTTGCTTTAAATAAGCTTAAACCTAAAATATTTCTTGGCCCAGATACCATACCACGTTACATACTCAAAGCTTGTTCTAAACTGTTTGTTGAACCATTACTGAACCATTACCATTACATTAAGTGGAAGGAAGCAAATACCAATTTTCAAGAAGGGTGAGAGAGACAATACAAAATTACTGCCCAATATTAATCATACCTGCCCCTGTTAAAGTCTTTGAAACTATTCTTCATCATAAATTGTTCAATCATGTAAATAAATATTTATCTGCTAAACAGCATGGATTTTTTTTCCTGGTAAGTCAATTAATTCTAATTTATTACATTTTTCTAATTATTGTATTTCAGCTATTGATAATGGTGGGCAGGTGGATGTTATCTATAAAAATTTCGAAAAGGCCTTCAATAAAGTTAACATCTTGCGTTACTCTCCAGATTAAATAATTTGGGGTTATCAGATTCTCTTCTCTGACTATTTTGCTCGTATCTCAGGGGACGAAAGCAATTTATCAAATTACACCAGTTAGAAGTACCAACTTAGGTCGCAGAACTGGCAATGCTGCAAACCAAAGATATATAGGAGCAAGTCAAACTGATTAGCAACGTGAAGCTAACAACAAAGAAATGTTATGTTTAATCCTAATTGAGCTGCATTCATCTACAGCGTGGCAATCGATTACTGTTTACTGCATTAGGTAAGTAGAGTAATCATGCCTGAGTAAGTATTAATTATCTCGTAAGTAGTGGGTTTTTAACGGATCTCTACTTACCAATATATCGGATAAAGGAGAGGTGACACACTCACTCACACATACACTTACAGTGGTAGTGACCCACCCACCCACCTATACATGTACAGTGGTAGTGACCCAACCACCCACACACATACAGAGGTTTTTCCGTAACCTCAAATTTGATTTTTAAATAATTTTCAAACATGCTTGTGGCATTGTTGGGTTTTCCTCCTTACGTATTCTTGGTCATTTTGAATAATATCACTCTCTATTTGTAGGCGTATTGGAATAATTAGTAAATATAAATTTCCAAGAATCCTACATTATTAGCAAAATAATGGACATACAGTGGAGATGACTCTGCCACCCACCCATACACGTTCAGTGGATTATATCTCTACAGTTCAGTTAGGAATTTAATTGGCCTACAGTACGTGTATGGGTTAGTGGGTAGGCCAATACCACTGTAAGTGTATAGGGGGGTTTGTATGCCAATACAAGTGTACGTATATTTCCGATACCACTGTACATGTATGGGTGGGTGGGTAAGCCAATATCACTGTACGTGTATGGGTGTCTGGGCGGGTCAACACCACTCTATGTGTGGGTGGTGAATACGCCAATTTCTGCCATTGTTTATATGTGAATGTGAGTGAGTCAATACCACATCACATGTATGGTTGGATGGGTGAGCTAAACACATTGTACGTAGGTGGGTAAGTAGGTGAATACTACTGTAAGTGGGTGGGACACCACAATCACACGTTAATGGGCGGTGGGTCAACCAACACAACCGTACGTGTATAGGAGGGTATGTGGGTCAAAACTACAACACTGTAATTGTACATGGGTTGTTTGGATATTCGTTATTATCTTTAAAAGTACCAATGAACTTCATAGGTCTAAAATAGTACCTTATATTATTCACTTCTTATTTAATTTGGATAGCAGAGGGTAACAGAAATTTTAGCTGTAAAATTAAAAAAATGCCTGTAACATCTTTGTGGAATCAGATGTACCGCAGGGCTCAAACCTGGGTCCTTTGCTTTTTGCAATGTTCATAGACATTTTGAAAGACCAGATTATTAATTGTGAGTTTCTGTTATACGCTGATAATTTGAAATTTTGTACTACTATAAATAGCAAACAGGATTGTTCTTTAATCCAAGCTGATTTAGATCGTCTTTACAGTTGTAGTATTGACAATTTAAATTTCATACTGATAAATACAGACCTGTTCACCCCTTAAAGCAATGATAAGACTGTTTAATGCAATCAATGGTGATGGCATTGATATTTTTTTCAATTCTCACACCATCTTCCGCAGACTTGTAATTAGATATATAGTCAATTAATTTAGAATTACTGTACTATTTTTGTTGTTGCTGATATTGTTATATTATTTAATGTTCTTAATATGTTGTTACTTTTGTTTTCGATCATGGTTAAATTTTTAATATTTATTTACAATTTGTCATTAATTATATTTGTTCTGTTTATTTTGTTTGTTTCTCACTATTTATTATATTTAACAATAATGAATTCTCGTTTTTATGGCATATTATTTAATATTGATATTGCTAGTTGCTGATTTGTGTGAATATTTAGTGTATGATTGTATTTTTGGCATGGAGGACATTGAACTATGTATATATTCTGCTGATGTCTTTTGTATTGTATGTTCTTAAATTAATGCTGCATTATAATTGGGTGATTGCCTGTTATGTAGCATTTTGAAATTGAATAAATTAGGTTATGACACTGAATGATTGGCTACTAGCTAGCAATCACATGGTGGGGGTTGGAAATGGTTGAAAGGGCCACTGAATGACTGGCTACTGGCTAGCAATCACTTGGTGGGGGATTGAAGAGGTGTAAACGGCCACAGAATGCATTAACCGTGAAATTGGCTTAGCAGTCTTAGTGCATTCATAAACAACACTAATGTAGGGTTCTGCAGAACTTTCGCCAAATTCCTTACTGCTTGAAGGCATTTATTATTTCTAAGCGTTTATCCGGATGGCCGAGTTTGTGGGACTTTACTGTACCATAATTGGATAGTGATACTCTCATTCATACAAAATAAATATGACATTCTAACAGATATATTTGTCTTAGTTGCATTCAAGATGTACGATTTGGACAATGATGACATGATCTCACGGGATGAGCTACTAGCAATCTTACACATGATGGTTGGTGCTAACATAAGGTAAAATCCTAAGTATTAATTCATTACCAATACATAATTAGTTCCCAATTTTTGCAGTTACAATTTAACATTTTCTTTTTTTATCACGTTGGAATTTAATTATTCTTTGTGTAATAGTAATATTTTTATTTTCATGTGTTATATATAATACATATGTCCTATGTTAGTTATTTAAATTATTTTTTTGTCAGTTAGTTACTTATTAATCAATTGCAGACAGTAAAGTTTAGCACAGTGTGTCACAGTGGGTACAAATTAGTTGACTGCCCCAGCCTGGCGTGCGGCACCGACAGCTGAGCAGCACTGTTTGGTCGAAAACGATGAATAACCCGTATAACTGAAGGTAGCTTATGTTTTGTAGATTTGTATGTTTAAATTTGTTAATATGTTCATATTTTAATTTTATATGAACTACAATCCAAATTAGATAAATATCTAAAAATTATTTATTATGTGTATTATAAATAAATGTAAAAATACTTCCAATATGGTCCAACTTAGGTGAAGGTAAATTTTCCAATTTGCACTCCGCACTAAATCGCTCTATCATCCGTACTCAAAAACTCACGATACTAAAACTAAAGTCACAGCAAATCTTTTTAAACTATGATTGCTAATGGACAGGATCACTCTACCTAGTGAGCATTACGTGAACCATGTAGTAAAACAGTGCTACACAAAGCTGGTAACACGAGAGTAAACATAGGATGTTGTTAACTTCTTTAGATTGACAAAGAACCTGCTTATTACTACATCAAGTGGATGAAGTTAAAAACCTTTAATAACGTAACATAACCTGGGCAGTGCATGACGAGCTATCTCGTCAGTAATCTGCAATGGGTTGACCGGGATAGCCTTTGTAATTAATTTAGGTAGCCTCTGTGATCAACTAGAGTAGGCCCCCAAAATCAAGTAGAGTAGCATCCGTGATCAATTTGGGTAGCCACCATGATTAACCTAGGTAGCCACCCTTGATCATCTTGGGTAGCACCTGTGATCAAATTGGACCTGTGATTACTTTGGTAGCATTCGTAATCAACTTGGGTAGATCGTGATTAACTTGAATAGGCCCACATGATCGTCTTGAGTAGCATCCGTGATCAACTTGGGTAGCACCTGTGATAAATTTGGGTTCCCCCACAATCAACTTGGACTGTACCTTTAATTGTCTTGGTTAGCCCCTGTGATCTACTTGGGTAACACCCATGATCAACTTGGGTAGCCACCAGTAATAATCATGCGTAGTACCTGTAGTCACCTTGAGTAGCCATTCAGGATTACCTTGGGTAGCAATCGTAGTCATCTTGAGGAGCCACCTGTTATCAACTTGGATGGCAACCATCATCACCTTGGGCAGTCCCATGATCAATTTGGATAGCACTCATGATCACCATGGATACCATCCATGATCAACTTTGGTAGTTCCCACTGTTTTCAACATGGGTTGCCCCCTGTTATCAACTTAGGTAGCAACCATTATCAACTTGGGTAGCAACAGTTTATTACCTTTGTTAGCACCTGTGATCAATTTCAGTAGCCACCTGTGGTTAATTTGGGTAGCACCCATGATCAACTTGCTTAGCCACCTATGATCAACTTTAGTAGCAACCATGATGACCTTATTAGTCAGCACGAATTAATACCTGTAAAAGTACTTGATTTTTACAACTATAGAATAATTTCAATTATTTAATATGTCATGATTTCTAGAAAGAAGAGAAACAAATTCAAAAATATTTTCAAGGATTGGCTAATAGTTTTATAGCAAGCCTTGTTTATTATTTTATATGCTGTGAAAACCCACAGTCATAGTATCCTTTTGTAAGTTCTCTTAGGGACGTATTTTGCAAAGTAAATGTACATCAGCCGCCCATTTGTTACTATTATACTTTATTAAGAAACATATAATATATCTATATACACTACAATCTCGTTTAACCGTAACCCTTTCAATGGAACTTCCGGGTTAACCGAATTGGGTCATAAATAAATAACACCCTACTTAAATGATTTTATATAAATCATAAGCATTTTCCAGGGATGTGTGACAACATTCTGATATTATAACGACGCTTTCTAGAGTTCAGGCCGACTGAAAGCGTAACTCATGTAGCGTGTTATCGGGAGACAACAATGTCTACTCAACGCTCACACAGTAGGTGTGTCTGCAACGACTGTACACATACTGCGTTGACTGTACTCGTAAATCTTGGTAGGGCGCTTGGTGGCAATGACTCATCATAATGTTTAGTTTTATTAATGTTTACTCTTAAATAAGAAATACATTTCACTATAGTAATTCAATTTGTTATTACTATATTTATGTATGCATTAAACAATAATTTACCTCTAGGGTAAATCTTATTGTGTAATTTTGTACTGTACAGTATTCATTCTTGTATTACCATTTTTATATCACATTATACATTTGATTTGTTAGTTTATTATGTACAGTATTAAAATAATGATCTTGCTAAGTTGAAATTGAGAATTGTATTAGCCAACCTACTTCGTACTGAATATTCACACCGATTCGAACTTCAAATACGCTGATCGGCGATACCCTCCTGATGTAGTATTCTACAGTTGAAGGCACCTTTTACATGAACTCACGTTTTCGCTATTAAATGACAATTTTGTATGTAATTCCGGATTAATCGAATTTTAGTTCAACAGAATTACCTTGGTCCCATCAAATTCGATTAAACAAACCCGTAGTGTATATAAAAGCCAAATAAAACTCACTCTGATCACTGTTTCTCGAAAAATCCTTTGAGGCTGAAAATTTGTAGGATGATTTTAGTCTTAAATTGTACACGTGCAATAAGGAAAGATTTTGAAAACCCTTCATAGTTCCGAAATGGCAGCCTTTTTTTACCCCAAAACTGCCCCAATGTATTTCTTATGGGAAAATCACAAAAAAGTAGTATTTCTGACCTAATTTTAGGAATATCTTGAGTAAAAATTCCAAACCTTCACATTTCTACACACATAACAAAGGTGTAGCTTATTCATGAATTTTAGCTTAAAAACTTAAAAATTTGGAGTAGTGGGAGCCCAAAAACGTAAATTTTTGGAAATACTACATTTTTTAAAACTGAACTTATCTACTCAAGTGGGATATCAGATTAAAGCCATTTTTCTTCTGAATCCAAATATACCATCAGATTTTTAAAGGAGCAATTAATAAGAGGTGTATGAAAAAAAAACTGAGTAAAGTGAGTTATCAAACTATAGGTATTTGTATCCAAATAACATCATATCATTGTATTTCGGAAGAGACAAAGTTTAAGGGCATATGTATTTCGGAAGAGACAAAGTTTAAGGGCTCTGCCCCCTCCCCTAAAAAATATGCTCAAAAAACCAAAATTAAGTAATGTTAAACTAATACCCCAGTGGGGTATCAAATTAAAGGTATTCATCTCTTAAATACTAATTTAACTTCAGATTTTAGAAAGCCCTATGTTTAGGGGCTCCACTGCTCCAAAAACCAAAATTCATGGTCAAACTGGTTAACAGTCCTGGTGATCAGTAAGCCGATCTTACTCATGAGGCTACATGCTGAGATCCATAAATGGGACTGTAGCAGATTGCCTTGGTGAGGCCGCAGGCCGAACTCTCCCGACAAGAATGTAGGCCGAGTTTCACAAAGGAGCCTGTAGTAGAGTTTCTTGGTGAGGCCGCAGGCCGAGTTCCACAAAGAGCCTAAAAATAGAGAGTTCCCAGGCGAGGCCGAAGGCCGAGCTTACCTCACAAGTGTAGCGAGTGATGACGGAGTTAAAACGTGCAGCATGCAGGGGTGTCCCCTAGTATGTATATATACACTATTCATATAATATCTATGAAGAACATACACATACAGTGGTAATGACACATTCGCCCGCCCCATACACATACAGTGGCCCACCCTTACACGTACATTGGTATTGACTCACCCGCCCACCAATACACGTACAGTACGCACGCTGAAGGTCCGGCCTCCTGGCTGGCCTACTAGTCATATAAAAACATCGACTCTGAGCGAGGCGTTCACTGACAGATCGTAAAGGGTGATTCTTAACATGTTTACGGAGTATTTGTATTTTGCTATTTCTTATAATTAGACCAGTATTTAAAATAAAAACATCAAATAGGTTAAGAGTTTGAAAGTTATCAAATTAAAACATATATCAATAACAACAATTAAATATGTCATACAAAATTATAAATCAGTTAATAGCTCTAATTGAAATTAAGTAACAAAGAAATATATACTTCTTACTGTCACTAAGAAAAATATTTCTGTGATTTCCCGTACCCTTTAGATACATATAATGTATATTTAAATTGGTTTAAAAGAAGTAATCTTTTTATGTTTGGCATTTTTATTTAAAGCAAATTTTCATAACAAAATGTATGTGACAACTATTATTAAATTCGCTGAGTTATTAAGTGATGCTTGTAAATTATCAACGTTGACTATAATTACTTTAATAATTTCTAATAGTGATTTAACGGACACAAGCCAATTTGAATGGATTCCATATTTTTTAAATTTTATTGTGAATCTTGTAAGCTTTAGACTACAGACTACTAAAAATAAATATCTTTTAACTAACCTGGTTTGGCTATAATGGAGTTCCCAATGGTGAGTCACGTCCACCCTCATCGTCCGTTTCTGCCTCTCCACCGTTCTCACCCTCAAGGTCACTGTCACCGGATGCGCTGCTGACATCATTTGAGTCGTCCAGTCTAATTATAAACCTCTCCGTTGTGTCATCTACTAAATGTTCTTTTTCATAATACTCGTTTTCTATTTTAATGATTTTCTTACAAACTTTTCCCCATTCTTCCTTGATAATAGAGCTAGTTTTTTCTTTACAAATGGCTGTAGTGTTTTGAATTCTATTTATAACATTATTTTGGGCCATGTAGTTTTTAATTATTCCCCAAATATTTTCTATTGGGTTTAGGTCCGGATGGTACGGGGGGAGGCGAAGAACACTGTGTCTGTGGGTTTTCAGTTCTTCATCAAAGGCGAACCTTTTAAAATCCTCCTTATAACGTTTAATTAAATCGTACAATTCAGGCTTGAGTGATGCTGGATTGAACTGCACTCCTTTGTCTTTTAACCACTCTATCATTTCTGATTTTTTTTTAATTTGAATTCGGTGCCTTGTTGATTTGTACTTTATGATAGGCAGCATTGTCAATCACTATCAATGACTTCGATGGTAGATTAGGAATGAGCCGAGTCCAAGTCATGAAGTTATTGTGATTCATCTGGTCGTGGTAGTCTCCTTCACTGGTCCCTGCTTTCCAGATTATACAAGCATCAGGAATAAATCCCATTTCACCACCTGCATGAAGAATTATTGCTCTGTCACCTTTGCTAATTTTTTTTATACCCCTCGATGCTTTCGTCACTCCATCCCTTTTCAGTGACATGAGAAGATAATATTTATGATTTGTCTATATATAAAATAGGGACATTCTCTGCTCTAGCTTGTTTGATACTCCTTAAATAGTTTATTCTTTTCACCCTTATGTCACTCGTTTTAATCAAAATCTTTCGGTTATTTTCTATTTTCTTCCACCGAAATCTTAAGGAAGCTAATATTTTCCTTAAACTTGTTAAACCTCCTTGGTAGTTAATTTTTTCACGTAGTTTGTTTTTTAACATCTTAAGAGTTGGCAGTGACTCGTCAGTTTTATAAAACTCATGGACGGTTCTTCTAACGACACATTTGTTGAAATCGTCTAGTTCTGTCGCTGTTCTTTTTCTCTTGTATTTTTTGGGAATTGTGAACAAACACTCTCCTTCCGCTGAAGTGTCCAATAAACACTTTTCACGACGAATTTACTTTATAAGAGTTTTTAAAACGCCACATGCAACTGCAGTTCATTCTAACGATTTTTTTACTGGGATTCGTTGTTCATCTCTTAATTTGGCCTCATTCGCCATGAACTCACTAACTCTCCAAATAATTTCCCTAGCCTGACTTCTAGTAGTTTTTCCTTGGGCTACTTTAGGAATAAAGCAAGCCATAGTTGAGGCAGGAACCACTAAAGGAATAAACTATTTAGGATCTACAGTCACTAATTTTACAACCTTAAGAGTCTGCAGAGGCTTTCGGCCATGTTGGTTTTAATCTCATTAGAACGATGTTTTTTTTGAACCGGACAAATGATCATGCGTATCCAAATTTAACAGTTATTTTTATACGGTCTTTTCCAAACAAATTGCATTTGATCAAGAGTGAAATTACTCGTTGAACTGCTTTGTGGATTCATAATTAGTTTAATAGAATAAATATAAAAATTATTTAGTTTGAAGTTTTTATTTTCACCTATTTTTCAAAACGGCTTATGTATTCATAATATCAAAAGCAAACCCAATGCGCAATATGATAGCATTTTAAATGACACCTCATACACAATTTTTGGTAAATAAGTAATGATAAAAATATGGATTCAAAATAACGTTGTTTTTATGAGAATAAAACCAGTATGGCCGACAGACTCTGTAGACTCTTAACACACTTAAGGGACACAAAAAGAAAACCACAAACTGACTTATTACACTACAGTAGTTAGATAAAAACAAACATATAACCAACTAAATAATTGTTTATCGTACACTTGAGTAAAAATTCATAACTCGCTAAACCACAAGCAAATATATCGCACGCAGTCTGGAAACGTACTAAATGTGCATCGGTAGGTAACAATTAACGTAACTTATTTTAGAAGCAAGCATGGGAAAGACTCCTAGCGTTGGAAAGTCTGACAGTAATGAATGTTTCCAAGACTGCAGGCATATTGGGCCCTCCACCCGTCTCCTCCCTATCACCGCTCGGCGGGCTCGAGGCCGGACCTTCTCCGCGTGGTCTGTACAGTGATATTGACCCAGTATAATTGGTATTGACTCACCCATACACGTACAGTGATATTGACCCACCCACCCACCCTTACACGTACATTGGTATTGAAGTATTTTTATTGTTGTTATGTTGAACATTGGGTAGACATATTTCTAGGTATAGTATAGAACAATATGTCACCATACTATATTACGTATATTAAACTAATGTATATATTAGTATTGTATCATTTCTATTTTAATTATGTTTAATGTGTGAATATAAATTATGTATTAATGGATAAATTATGTGTAAGGTGTTAATGATAAGTCACTCAAATTTGAAATGAACAACAATTACTTTACTAATCAGCCAACCTGTGTGCGTGAGTGCACGTGCGTATATGGTGTTATCTCTCTGATAAGCAATTGCATTTGTTGACGCGCTGCAGCAAGCTGCTACTTTGAACTTGTTTTTATAGACTGTTAAGTAAAAGTTTGTGTATTTATCTAACCTGCGCTGTCATCATATACCTGAAATTGATGACAGAATTTCCAATTTGTAT
>JAQJVL010004008.1:0-51127 GCA_035578905.1 Stictocephala bisonia
AGAAAATGTTGTTGGGAGGAGAGAAGTAGGGGTTTTTTAATTCATATTTCTTCGATTTTCATGTAGAAGAAAATATTTTGTATTAAAAATTTACAAGTATACTACACTAGAAATTTATGTAATAATATTTACTTTGATACAGCTATAGGGTGTTTCAAAAAGAATTACCTTATTTTAAATAACTATATTTACTAAAAAAAAGGTTTTATCCAAACATATTGGACATTAAAATCCTAACAAAAGAATGCAGTTTACGAAAAGTTATCATAAATGATCAATATTTCCTCCATTTACAGCACTTCTTAAATGTCCACTTCTTAAATGTAGATATCGATGACATCTAGTCGATAGTTGATTTCGTCCCAAACTACACGTAAGGTGTGTGTCAGAAATTCAGCTACTGACTAGATGTCATCCGTGCGTAAATCGAGGACATATTGAACATTTATGATACATTTTCGTAAACTGCATTCTTTTGTGAGTATTTTAATGTCCACTATGCGTGGTTATAGCCTTTTTTTTTTTAAAAAAAGATAACTATTTAAAACATTTTATAAATTTTTTACTAACTATAAATAAAATGTAACTATATAAAACTCAGTCATTCTTTTTGAAACACCCTGTATATTAAAAAGGAGTAGAATAAGTAAGCAAAGAAACATAGAGGTTAAATTCACGCACATTCTTGATTTCAGGGTTGATTTGCATGTTCAAAGTTATTATCGATCTTCAACTAATTGATATATGCAAATAACTGAGGAGTCTTAATTTGAATTTAACATGGGTATATATGAAATGAATATTGTTATATAAGAACATTTGTATTCGTTACAGGTTACGTTATTCCATCTTCCGAAAAATCAAAAGAAGTTCTAGCTTTACGTTTACTAGAGTAACATTAGTTTAAACATTTTCCATTGTAATTACTCGATATATTGGAATACCTAAAACCATTAAAACTATAGTTATTTGAAAAAAGTTAAGTTTCAGCGAACAAAAGAGAAGGTTTCAGTGGAGACAAATCGCCCCCTACTGGTTTCAATTATGTGGAACATATCTTTCACTCTGTCTTGGGTTACCATTGCTTCAATTTATTTAAAAACAAAATCAATGTGTTTATGTTTCATCTTATAAGTTTTTATTTCAATTTATTTTAAGATTAGAGCGTGCCTTTGAAATGTTCCGTTGAAAGTCAAGTGTAAAATTTAAAATTAAGTTAAAGAAATCTTAGAAGTTGAATTCAAATATGGTTTGAAAAAGAAATGTATTTGATAGTATAGATATTAATGTTTTAGTATTTCGGTTTTGCCTTTATCCTTTTCCATTTGCTAAATATTTTATCAGAAGATAATAAAAGAATACAGTTATTTTATTTTAAAAATAAGTAGATTTATATAGCCTACGCTCTCCAAGTATATACAAATCTTCAATAAACATGTTATGTAAAATAACCTAACCTATATCTACTGGAGAAAACATTCTGTAAATATAGATCCCGATTAAGGATAGATAAAAAAATTGGGTTTTAGACCCCTCTGTTTTACCTAGTTGTTCATTTCTCATAGGACTATAGATTATTGAAATTTTTGAATTGAAAGCTCTGCCCTAGTTTCAACAAAGACAACATTCTTAGAGTCACGAGGCTATTGTTTTACGAAGAATAGAAAAATACGGTTTATTTTTACTTAACTCCTACCTATCAACACTTTCAGAGTTGCAATTGGTTGTTTTTTACGAAACTAATTGGTAGTAGTAAAAAAGTTTAGTAGCCTGTAAAAAAATAAAGGGATGTTTTGAATTTAATAAAATAATTAAAATGAAAAGAAACATTGTTAACAATGTAAAACAACTTGTTAGTTTCATAGTTCACGTGGCACAAAGAGTGGAACGTGAGTTTATCCAGCTACATAAACACATTGCATAAAACATCGTTTTGATGACTAAAAATCACACAGCAGTAACTCGTCGTGCGTTCTGAACCATTCATTATCACATGCACTCTGTAACTTACGGGTTTTGACGAGAGGGCTTTTCTATAGAATCTCTTTGTCTTTTAGCTTTGCACCTTTTTTATGGTTATAACGTTGGTGATAAAATATAAAAACCATGTAAAAGAGTTATACGTTTTGTATCTTCTTTTCAACGTACACAGACTGCTCGGGAATCAACACAAAAACTATTACAGTAGCTCAAGGACTGCATCATTAAATAAAATGCTCGTTTTATGCATAGAAAACAACTGAAATTCACGTTTAGTTTTATTTGAAAAATGATAAACGATATTGAATATATAATGAAATCACATAATGCATACTAAACTAATCATAGTTACTGCATAAGTCGAATACCCTACAAAGAAGGAGAAAAAAACTAAGAGTATATTTAGTAAAATTAAATTTAGATAAATTATTATCCTAAGTTGAAAATTTGAAATTATATCTTAAAAATTGAAATATATAACAAAAGCATATATAACGTTGATATATATGTTGTTTACCGATATCATTGTTTACGATTATTTTAGGTTTCACAATATCCAAGTGATTCATAGCCCAAGTCTATAAAAAGACACTTGCTCTATACAACATTAACTAATAAAATATACATTAAATTCATGTTCAACCTTCATATGCACTTTAAAGAGCCCCAAAGTCAAATGTTTAACTAACCACCCTACAATCAAGGAACGTCTTAACAACTTAATTCAGACTGTGATTGGAAGTGTATATAGTTTTGGTTTTGGTTATTTAGAGGTGAAAAAATTGTAGTATTTTGAGCTGAACACAGTATCTGCTCATCCACATTCACTCAACAATTAAAACTCATAATTTTCATATACTTTCCGTATATGTACATATAATGTATAATACATTATTACATCTTTGTTTTTGAAATTTGTTAATGATGGAGTATCATATGAGGGAGACAAAGGTAGTTGGACATTTGCCATCATTACGTAAAAATTACCAATGACAACGTTTCGATTTGGTAAAACCCAAACCTTTTTCAAGTGCTAAAAACAAAATTACATCTACACAAACATGTTATAAAACTACGTTCTTAAACTAATAAACTTATCTACTTTAATAATTATCTACATTTTTACCTAGATCCTAGAATGGGGTACAAAAAAAATCAACTTATACTAAATATAAAATATTAACAGGGTTAAAATAATATAACCAATTAGGTGCTGTCAAGGTCACGATATCAACAAAAGAATGTTAAAACACAATTAAAATAAATATTCAAATCAGACTGAAATAAGATTACATTAACTAATCATAAATATATGGTACCTGAAAAACACTATTAATTTAAAATAACATTCAACATGCACAAAAATGATATACATGACTCGGAAGGGCTGAGACTACTATTACAATTTCATTTTTCTATTACAATTACATTTTAACATGAAAAGACAACAATTATTAGGAATAAATATTTATTTTTCATTTTTGTGCATGTTGAATGTTATTTTAAATTAATAGTATTTTTCAGGTACCATATATTTATTTTATTTATGATTAGTTAATGTAATCTTATTTCAGTCTGATTTGATTATTAATTGTATTGTGTTTTGACAATTTTCGTTGATATCGTGACCTTGACAGCGCCTAATTGGCTATATTAATTTAACCCTGTTAATATTTTTTTAATATTTAGTAGAAGTTCATTTTGTTGTACTCCATTCTAGGATCTAGGTTAAAATGTAGATAATTATTAAAGTAGATAAGTTTATTAGTTTAAGAACGTAGTTTTATAACATGTTTGTGTAGATGTAATTTAGTTTTTAGAACTTGAAAAAGGTTTGGGTTTAACCAAATCGAAACGTCGTGATTGGTAATATTCACGTAATGATGACAAATGTGTCCAACTACCTTTGTCTCCCTCACATTATTACACTTACTAACTAATAAGTCGTATACTAGAAGTGAGGGTGTCTCTATTCAACGTATAAGAGTAATAAAATAATACATAAACAAATGAATACTAAGTATTGTTGTTGGTATGCACAGGTGACGCAAGTGGCCTGCGAGGACTAAGGCTGGCCGTGCCCGAGGCTGTGCGCAGTGGGGATGTGGTGAGGCTGGCCTGTAACTACGACCTGGAAGGAGCGTACCTCTACTAAGTATTGTTGTTGGTATGCACAGGTGACGCAAGTGGCCTGCGAAGACTAAGGCTGGCCGTGCCCGAGGCGGTGCGCAGTGGGGATGTGGTGAGGCTGGCCTGTAACTACGACCTGGAAGGAGCGTACCTCTACTAAGTATTGTTGTTGGTATGCACAGGTGACGCAAGTGGCCTGCGAGGACTAAGGCTGGCCGTGCCCGAGGCGGTGCGCAGTGGGGATGTGGTGAGGCTGGCCTGTAACTACGACCTGGAAGGAGCGTACCTCTACTAAGTATTGTTGTTGGTATGCACAGGTGACGCAAGTGGCCTGCGAGGACTAAGGCTGGCCGTGCCCGAGGCTGTGCGCAGTGGGGATGTGGTGAGGCTGGCCTGTAACTACGACCTGGAAGGAGCGTACCTCTACTAAGTATTGTTGTTGGTATGCACAGGTGACGCAAGTGGCCTGCGAGGACTAAGGCTGGCCGTGCCCGAGGCTGTGCGCAGTGGGGATGTGGTGAGGCTGGCCTGTAACTACGACCTGGAAGGAGCGTACCTCTACTAAGTATTGTTTTTGGTATGCACAGGTGATCTAAGTGGCCTGCGAGGACTAAGGCTGGCCGTGCCCGAGGCTGTGCGCAGTGGGGATGTGGTGAGGCTGGCCTGTAACTACGACCTGGAAGGAGCGTACCTCTACTAAGTATTGTTGTTGGTATGCACAGGTGACGCAAGTGGCCTGCGAGGACTAAGGCTGGCCGTGCCCGAGGCTGTGCGCAGTGGGGATGTGGTGAGGCTGGCCTGTAACTACGACCTGGAAGGAGCGTACCTCTACTCTATCAAGTGGTACAGGGAGGACGAGGAGTTCTACAGGTACTTGCCGAAGGAGGCTCCTCCCACCAGAGTCTTTCCTCTGCCTGGAATACACGTTGACGTAAGCACAAGTTACTCATACTTGTGGGGGTTCTTTAATAAATAAAATTAGTAAAAAATCCAATACATTCTAAGTATTAGGCTATGCCCCCAGACCCTTTTAATACACCTTATAGCTGCGAAGCTCGACCTCACGAAGGAGCCTCACGAAGGAACTATAATTGTAGCCTCTTTAAAAGATGGCTTTCGATCATTTTGAAGAGCGTGGCCTACAGCCAGGCAAAGAACGCTTCCCATAGCAACACTTAAACATATCGTGATTGGACAATGCCAGTAGATCACTGGTACATATCCACGTTTAGCCTCACAAAGGAACCTGTCTGCAGCAAAACGTTCTCGGCCATTGACCTCATGGAGGGCCTCACAAGGGTCTGTAACATTACATGAGGATCTCAGCTTTTAGCCTCGTAGCAGCTCTCGGCCTGCGGCCTTTTGAGGCAACAATGCATGTAGAATCGGCCCCGAGAATTTATTAGGTTGGAAAATCACTCTCTTATGTATATGAGAATACCTTAAACCCCTATGTACTTAGAAGGGTGGGTGGAGTCATCCTAATTCTACAGGAGAGTAGCTGGGTCCTTTAAGGCTTAGTAAAGGAACTCTGCCTAACTTCGCTTGAAGATATCAGCCTTTGGCCTCTTCAGGGGAGTGTGCTACAAGCTTGGCTTGTAGATAACAGTCTTCGAGATTAAGAGAGGACTTGAGGTAGTAAAATAGGAAGCTTTACCTTCTGAACACCTACAGTCTTCAGTCCTCTGTACTCAAGTAGTTCCTGTCTGATGGACGACCCGGTGAAAGAAATAAATGCAACTAGAGTAAGTTTGTTGTCTACTCTTAAATTTCCTCAGTCTTAACTTAATTGAGTGATCAAACATAAGGGATTTGATTCGAGTTTTTCATAACTTGTATCAGCATAGTATGATAGTATTGGTCTCAGATATACAATTTTCACTTTGTAAAACTCGTTTTACATGGTTATTTTAAATATATATAAAATATCCTAATAGGAATAGACGTGCTATTTCACCATGAATGTAGTAGCAGGCCATTACATCTTAGTTAATTCATTATTTTACGATGACAATGACTGAAGCTACTTATAACTACTGAAAATAGACCAAAGATCTTAAACTACTTTCTCATTACTTTCTAGATTCATTTTAACAACTTACTTGTAAAACTAATGATGAGCTAGTCAGTGTACAACTTCACCTTCCTTCTGTAAAAACCTGACTTCCAATGTATTTATTAACGAAGTTCATATATGAATAATCTTAACTAATGTTACGCGCATATTAAATATTACTGAATTATTCGTGGAACATTTTATTAGTTTGTTCTCTGCCCAATGTTACAGATTAGGCAAATATTTTCACTTCAGTGTAGACAATTAATATTCTTAAGAGTAACATGATGAGATCTTGCTTAATGAGATAGTTTATTGTAAAGCATGTAAATGGCATTAATAACCGATTGTTAGGTTGTATTAGAAATATTGTGTCTGTATAAGTTCGGAGGAGGAAAATACAATCATGTTTTCATATTTAATAAAATTTTTTCATGTTTATTTGTACGTATATGTTAAAGTAATAACTCATTTAACTGAGATTTTTTTCAGCCTAATAGTTTTATTGGACGCATTATATTTTATCAATCTCAAAACACAGGTAAACAAACAGTTTTAAAAATTGAAACGGTTTAAATTTGGTTTCAAGTACAACATTCGACCTTGTCTCTCAATAAAATTATGTATAATATATTTAATTTGTTTTAGGTATTATGTTATTTATAAAAAGAGAAGTAAATAAATATATCAAAATGTTAAAGTGATTACAGACTGGGTTGTTGTTTAATTTATTCTCTGATTTAAAATGAGATAAAACTTTCTAAACTTTGATACACGTCATAGATAACAAATCGCCATAGACTATTGATATGTGTGGGAGCTTATGCAAACATAGTAAGGGGGAGAACCAGTATAGTAAATGGTGAAATTTAGAGATAAAATCTTCCAGTCAAGAGCAGGATTCGAGAACCTGCTCTATCTCTAACTCAGACTCAGAGTCCTGCTCTCACGCTCAGCTAGGCTCTCGTAACAATTCTATAATAATAAAGAGCAAATGAATATGTTTTTAGCACCTTTAATATGCTCACATAGTAATCATTACACGCGACTGTTATTAGGTGTCATCATCAGACGAGCGGATCGTGACGCTCCTGAATGTAGATCGTCGGTCTTCAGGGCTCTTCAAATGTGAAGTGTCCGCTGACGCCCCTCTCTTCCATACAGGGATACAGTCTGCCTTGCTCCGTGTCGTAGGTCTGTAGAAACAAGAACAACAATTTTTTTTAGTTTAATTTATAGATTATGTGAAAAATAAATGTAAAATTTATATCTTGCTGATTCTTCAGGTCAGCTTGATGATCTTACCGGGAAAGCCAGAGTTGAGCGTTTCCTCTAATAAGCTATAACTTAACTTAACGTGGTTAATGATTGAAGAAGTTTTCTGAATTTGACAATTTGAACGTAAAATTATAAAAACTGCTGAACATATCATAGAGATATTCCTTTCCTATTCATAATAGAAACCTGTGGCACACCCATAAAGAACCTCAACAACCACAAGTACGTTTCATCATGTACCTACCACCCACCCATGCCAAGCATTAAGCCACACTGATAAGTTTCAGTACGCCAATGGTACACATTCAAGTGTTCTCTCCTTCCCCTCACATCCTTATTTTCCACAACAAATATCTACTATATGTATCATGTGGTTACAGACGTGCCCAAAGGTGAGCCAGAGATCATGACAGATAAAGTGCGGTATGCCAGTGGGGAACATATTCAGGCCAACTGCACCGTTCCTCCCTCACATCCTGCGGCCAACCTTACCTGGTACCTCAACAACAACGAGGTACAGTTGTTCATTTTCTGTAAGAAAGAGTTTATTTGCTCGAATTTTGTCTCAATAAAGAAGTTTTCTATTCTATTATATTCTACACAATTAGAATTTTATAAAAAGTACACAAACTTTTTTAAAGTTCAGTAGCACAAGCCCCTTTGGTAAATTATTTACTTAACCTACCGGGATTTTCAATGGAAACAGAAGTGCTAAGAACTTGGGTAGCTAGATATTTACTATGGTTACTAGAATCAAGTAAAGTACAACTTAATCCCCGACACTTTGTACCGGGTCTTGGACCGGTACAGTTTCGTTTTTTCGTTGTTGTCTGCCAGGCTGCCTGAGATTCGCTTTTGCCCGGCGATTTGCGTACTTTGGTAGCCGTTGGCCCAGTTCCGTTTCGTTCCGGGTTCCAGCAGCTTCTGTCCGGTTGACCTGTCTGGTCAGTTGTCTTGTGCTGCCTGCAGAATCTAGTTATGTTCGGCTGAGAGACTCCAAAACGTAAGTGTTAATTTTGTAATTTCTAATATTTAATCTCCCTTTTGGTGAAAATACTTTTGTTTCAATAATATTAATCGTTCTTGCTTGTGTTTTCAGAGTTTGGTTAAATTTGTATTCTTTGTCTAGATGTTTCTCAGACTAGGTTAAAGCCATGTGCTTCCATGTTAATCTTTACCGTTAATTACCGTTAATGCTTTTTATTTCTGCCTTTATTTTCAATTGTAATTCTGTATAATGTTTATGGAGCCTTTTTACAGTTGTAGTTACCGATATCATATTTTTTGTTCTTTGCCAATAACCTAGCCTAGCTGTACCCTTTGATTTTCATGTTTTAACATATTGCTCATGTATCCATGGCCTAGTATTCAGTTTGTCATTTTTAAGTCCATATACGTAATTAATTCTTTTATAATTTGTTAATGGTAATTTTTCCTAAATCTGAGTTTGCCAACATAATTATTCATGACCTAAAAAATAGACCTTTTATTTTTTCTAGTGTGATAATCCTGTATAATTTTGTCTGTGCCCGTTTTGTGTTGCCATGTCATGTTTAGGGGTTATGTATAATATTTGTGTTGTGATGGCTGGACTGCTTTTAATGTGCTGTGGTGTTGTCCTACAGTCCAGGGTCCTTGAGTGGGACTTTCAGCCCTCAGCCCGCCGTCCGGGGGAACTTCGATATTCTCCACTGCTAGCCTGGCCTGAGGACCATGTTGGAGCCTGGAGTTGCCCGCTACCCGCCCTACATCTTTGGGGGTAGAAGTCTTCAGTCCTCAGGTCAGTTCTTTCCATCTTTTCCCGGCGGCTGAGCTGGGGGTGATTTATAAGAAAACAAAAAAAATATATAAAAACAAAAAGAAGAAAAAAAGTTTGCGGAACTTTTGGTGTGGCCTAGGCCTAAAACTAAAAACCTGGACAGTGAATTATGAAACAGCCATGGGGACTTAATTATTTTTTTTATTAACGAGGGAAAGGCTTTTAAAATACCCAAGATTTTTTGATGTTAATATTTATTTTATTTATATTTATTGTTATTTATTTTTAATTAGTTTATATTCCTTGTTATTAATTAATTAGTTTTATTTGTTGTTATATCTTTTTAGATTTTATAGTTGTTAGGTCCCTATGGTTAAGTCCTGTTATTATTGATTTATATGCTTAGGCCTAGTTATTGTTATTTATTTTTTTTGTTAAGTGCATTAGGGGGGGGGTTTTGAAGTGAATTTTTACTCGAACGGTACCGTGTTATATTTTCTTTTAAATTATTTAATTTTTAAACTTTCACCAAAAGGGGATTATTGTTCTTTTGTTTAACTTTTAATTCGGAGCTGCCCAGGGATTCCGGCTTACTCCCTGGCCCGGTGGAATCAAGGGATTCGGGCTAAATTGCCGGTTTAAATGTTGTGATCCAAAAGTTTTCTAAATTTTCACTTATTTGGGGCTTAATATTTTCTTACGTTTTGGGGTGTCTCAGGCTAAACTGCAGATAGGCCATACAGTTGATTAATTGTTAAATTTTGGGTATTTGTAGAGTTTGTGGTATTTATAGCGTTTGTTATTATTGTGTAGTATCTTGGTAATTTTAGTGTTTGTTATTATTTATTTAAGTGCTAATTCTATTGTGGCCTTCTGCCGTTTTGATTAATTAATTATTTTGATTTTGGTAATAAATTAGTTTCGCTCAGCTGCCGAGTTTTATTTTGGACCCTCCAACTGCCACCCGTGATCCCATCGCTTTACTCGTTTTGAGCCATCCCCCAGTTGGCACGCTTCCCAGCTTTGGTGGGGGATGGGTCTCAATTGGTAGCAGGAGCGTGGTTGCCTAAAAAAAAAAAAAAAAAAAAAAAAAAAAAAAAAAAAAAAAAAAAAAAAAAAAAATTTTAATTCTTCAATTGGTTGTTGACGGTGGGTGTTTGCCAGTTAGTAGGCCATGGTTGGCCGACCTACCGTCAAGGTGTCTTGGTAATACGTAGAAAAAAAAAAAGAAACAAATAAATATTTATTAAAAAGAAAAACAATTAAAAACCAAATAAATAATTTAACTTAGAAAAAAAAAAAAAAAAAAAACCTAGGCAATCCGCTTGGTTACTTTGTTGAATGGGTTTCATGGGGGGATTGGAGTGGTCGGCAGTGGCTCGGTAGGCTGAGGGTTTAGTTCGTCTTGGACCCTGGAGTTGTCGTTTTTTGTGTACTGTTGAGAATTTTTGTTTTGCGAGATGGCCTATCTGCAGAATGTTGCGCTCCTAGTCAAGGAGGAGTTGATTTTCGAATTGAGGTCGCGGGGGGTGACTCCGGAAGGGGATGTTTTGAATCTCCGGAGGTTGCTGCGGGAGCAGTTGTCCGCGGGTACGGCGGTGGATTGGTCTGACCTGCTGGAGGTTGGTGATGAGTTGGGGATTTGTAAACGGAAGGTGGAAGATTGGGAAGGGGTGTTAGAGGATTTGCAGTTTGAACCTCCAGTAGGTCGTGACCGGGCCTGCCGCCTTGCACGTTTGGGGCATCTGCTTGCCCGTTTAAGGCTGGTCAACCGGGCACCGGGGTTGGAACCATCGGATAGGGCGTGGATCTTGGAGAGTGTGTCTAGGCTGGAGGAGATTTTCAGGCACTCTCCGGGTCCACGACTCCTACGGGTCTGGGTCAGCGGCCTAATTTCACACTTTCTCCTAACGTGTCGAGGCCGCAGGCTGAGACAACGGCTTTCACTGTGCCTGAGGCTCCTTCTGAGCCTGCAGGCGTTTCTGTTGAGGTTGCTTGTGGTTCGGCTCCAGCTGCCGTTCCTACTGCTTCTTTGGGTTCTCCTGCTCTTCTGCAGCTGAGCTACCACAAGCTACCTAACCCTCTCACGCCCATTGATCCAGAATCTCCCTGTGATCGATGGGATGGATCCTGAGGAGCTTCTGAAGTTTCTGGTGGCCTTTCTCAGACTTAGTGAGATGCCCGGCATGCAGGCTGGGGACTTGCTTCGTCTGGTGTTCCCTTATTGTAGAGGTCCCGTTGGGGAGTTGCTGAGTTCTGTCTTGGCCAGTGATGCCTCGGTGGACTCGTTCCATCGAGAGTTACTTTCGTCATTTCTTCCCATTCGACTCAGGGAGAGGATGGTCATGGACAGATTTTATCGGTCGCAGGGTAGGGGCGAGTCTCTGGCAGCCTATGTCTCTTCAGTCAAGGAAGCTCGTCAAGCGTTGCGCCTCACCCTTTCTGAAGCTGACACCGTTCGTGTCATCCTGGATGGCATTTCTCCAGAAGAACGGTGCAGATTGGTTTTTGCTGGTGTTCCTTCTACTTTTCGGGAGCTGCATCAGCTGTGCATTGTTTCGCGCAGCGTGCAGTTCTCAGACCAGCAAGGGAGGGATTCTGAGAGTCATCGTGCTCTCCCCACCCGTCGACCGGCTATGTCTGTAGGTGTGAGTCAGCCAGTGGGGGGTCGTGGTTCTCGGCCTCCTGTTCTGTGTTTTGCTTGTGGCCAACCTGGTCACATTCGACGTGACTGTCCACGTGCTCGAGGTCGTGGGGCGGGAAACGCTCAGCGCGGGGGGTTGCCTCCACAGTAGCTCCCCGCGTTGTTGCGACTGACCGTGGCCATTTGCCTCTGACACGTGCCCATAGCAGGAGTGTCGGGGATTTTTCGGGCCTTGCTGGCATGGCTTCCCTGGGACTTAGTGCGGTCACCTCGGTGTGTCCTGGCGTTTTTGTTTCTTTTGGTGGTACGGTGTGTCGAGCCCTTCTTGATTCTGGTTCGGCATGCAGTATCATCAGCCTTTCTCTTTTTGAGTCCCTTGACGCCTTAGGACTTGTCAGGCACACCGAGCCTTCTTCTATTACTTGCTGGACGGCATCCCAAACTCCTCTACCCATACTTCTAAAGGCGTCATTACATTTTAAAATTGAAGGATTTTCCTGGAGGTGGGGTTTTCTTGTTGCCAAGGACCTGGCGGTTTCTTGTATCCTAGGGGCAGACTTTATTTCTAAGAGTGGTATGGTGCTTGACCTCCAGAAGCGCCAGATATTTTTCAAGTTTAATCGGCGAGTTTTGGTGCCTCTAGTAGGTGATTCTGACTGCCCTCCTGCAGTCAGAGAGGTGGGTTGTGAGCCCGAACAACCCAAGGTGGATCCAGTTGGTCATCTCCCCCCTGAGCAGGCGGAGGCCATTAGGAGGCTGTGTTTGCGGTTTCCTGATGTGCTTACGGCTGAGCTTGGGGTCACTTCTCTTCTGGAGTATGAGATCCACCTCACCGATTCTCAGCCAGTTAGAAGTCATCCGTACAAACTTGCTCCCCCAAAGATGGAGGTTATGAGGGCTATGATTGAGGATCTTCTGAGCAAGGGTGTGATTGAACCGTCTCGTTCTGCTTATGCCAGTCCAGCTTTTCTTGTGCCCAAGCCTAATGGTAAGTCTAGGCTGGTGATGGATTATCGGAGGCTCAACGCTAAGGTCGCTATTGACTCGGTACCTCTGCCTGATTTGCATTCTGCGTTTGATTGGTTCGGTAAGGCTAAGTTTTTCAGTGTTTTCGATTTGAACCAGGCCTACCATCAGATTCCATTGAAGAAGGAATCACGGCCTATGACTAGCTTCTGTGTTCCCTGGAATCTTTACCAGTTCACTAGGGTTCCTATGGGTCTTGCTGTGGGTGCCCAGACTCTTACTCGTCTGCTTGATTCCATCTTCCATGATGTGAGGTTCAAGTTTGTTTTCAATTACCTGGACGATCTTCTTGTCTACAGTGAGACTTTCGGGGAACACATGCAACATCTGGAGGAAGTTCTTAGTCGCCTTAAGTCAGCTGGCCTTACCGTCAATCCAGAGAAAGTCACTTTTGCTCGTCCTGAGATTTCTTTTCTGGGTCATCTTATCTCTTCTCGAGGCGTCTGCATAGATCCTGCGAGGACCCAGGGCATTCGGGATTTTCCTCCTCCCAGAGATGCCAAGGGGATTGCCCGTTTTGTGGGGATGGTGAATTTTTACCGTCGCTTCATCCCTAACGTGGCCGAGCTTGCTGCCCCGTTGAACGAGCTGCGAAAGAAAGGTGTCCCTTTTGTGTGGGGCCAAGCTCAGCAGACTGCCTTTGATGCTCTCAAGGAGGCTATCATGCAACCTCCTGTCCTGCGTATGCCTGATTTCAGCAGAGAATTTGTTCTTCAGACTGATGCCTCCTCCTCCGCCATTGCTGCTGTTCTTTCTCAGGAGTTTGATGGGGTCAGGCAGCCCATCGCCTTTGCTTCGAGGACGTTGTCTCACCAGGAAAGGAAAGCTTCTTCCATCTATGAGTTAGAGTGTCTGGCTGTTGTCTTTGGTACGGACAAGTTTCGGCGTTTCTTGGAACACGCTGAGTTCTTGCTGGAGACAGACAATCAGGCACTGTCTTGGCTTCTTGCCCATCCCAGGCAGCTGGGGAAAATTGGTCGCTGGGTGGTCAAAATTTCTGCTTTCAAGTTCCGAGTCCAACATCTTAGGGGTACCCAGAATGTCATCGCGGATGCTCTTTCCCGCATGTATCATGAACCCAGTGATCCACCGACTGAGGCTGTTGCTCAGTGTGGTGCTGTTCTTCTGGATTTTCCTCTGGCTTTTGACGACCTACTGTCCCATCAACAGAAAGATCCCGAGCTGTCAGTCATCTTAGGTGAGCTTCAAGAGGGAGGTGCCCACCCTCCCTATTTTCTGTCCAAAAGGGGTACTCTGTTGCCGTCCTCGACAGAGGGGTGAACCCCGTGTAGTGCTGCCTAGTCATCTAGTACCGATGGTCTTTCAGTATTATCACTCTTCTCTTGTGGGCGGTCATCTTGGCATTCATAAGACCATCGCTAAGATTCGTAGGTACTTCATCTGGAAGGGCATGGACCGGGATGTTGCTGGCAGAGTGCGGGCTTGTCACCTGTGCTCTCTCAGCAAGCCTAGTCAGAATGCAAGGTTAGGGTTGTTATCTTCTGAGGTGGCCGAGCGTCCTTTTGAGAAAGTGTTCATCGACTACGTGGGTCCTTTTCCCCGTAGCAAATCAGGTAACTCCTACCTACTTGTTTGTGTGGATGCTTTCTCGAAGTTCGTTTGGCTTTTCCCACTTCGGAGTGCCACGGCTAAGCTCACCATCCGTGCTCTCCAGTCCCAACTCTTCCAGCACTTTGGTGTGCCTTCCACTCTTGTGTCCGACAACGGTAGCCAGTTTACCTCCCATGAGTTTCGTAGGTTCTGTTTTGGCAATGGTATCAGGCATGTGACTACCTCTCCTTATTACCCACAGCCTTCTCATGCAGAGCGGTTCAACCGCAATCTTCGGTCTGCCCTTATTACTTTCCATGCTGAGAAGCAGAACACCTGGGATGAGAGTCTCTCTTGGCTCCAGCTTGCTTTTAATTCTTCCAAGCATGAGAGTCACAATGCCACTCCCTTCGAAATTCTACATGGCTACCCTCCTAACAACCCTTTGTCCAACTTGTGGAGGCTAGAGGATCTTCTACCTACGCCAGGTGCCACTGACGTAGTGTCCACGTGGCGGGCTGCTCGGCGCAACCTGCTACGTGCTAGAGAGAGAGTAAGGAGGAGGTATGATAAGGGTCGTACTCCTAACCCTTTTCAGGTTGGAGATCTGGTTCTTTGTCAGGCTCACCCGGTCAGTTCGGCCGTGGAACGAAGAGCTGCAAAGTTGTGCTATCGGTGGTCTGGTCCCCACCGCATCGACAGGTTTTTGTCACCGGTGACTGCTCTGCTGGTTGATCCCCAGTCAGGCAGGGTGTTTAGGAAAGCCCATGTGTCCCAGCTTAAGGCTTTCCGGGGAACGGTTGGTCCAGGAGTTGGTGTTCCTGGGGGTTTCTTGGGGCAAAGAGATTGATCACCTCTGCGCCCTAGGTGGCTGTTCTGAGAGAGTCTTCTTTCTCTCTTTTCTTGTCGGGCCCGACAGTCAGGGTAGTTTGCTCCCTGTTCGAGGGGTTTCCCCTCTTAGTTTCTCTTGGACGTCCTTGGAACACCACTCTTCGGAGGTCTTCGTCTTCTCTTGGTTCCCTGAGGTACCGAGGGTTCTCCCCTGCCTGGGTGTGTTGAGGTTTGCAGAGGGAGGTTGTACCGGGTCTTGGACCGGTACAGTTTCGTTTTTTGCGTTGTTGTCTGCCAGGCTGCCTGAGATTCGCTTTTGCCCGGCGATTTGCGTACTTTGGTAGCCGTTGGCCCAGTTCCGTTTCGTTCCGGGTTCCAGCAGCTTCTGTCCGGTTGACCTGTCTGGTCAGTTGTCTTGTGCTGCCTGCAGAATCTAGTTATGTTCGGCTGAGAGACTCCAAAACGTAAGTGTTAATTTTGTAATTTCTAATATTTAATCTCCCTTTTGGTGAAAATACTTTTGTTTCAATAATATTAATCGTTCTTGCTTGTGTTTTCAGAGTTTGGTTAAATTTGTATTCTTTGTCTAGATGTTTCTCAGACTAGGTTAAAGCCATGTGCTTCCATGTTAATCTTTACCGTTAATTACCGTTAATGCTTTTTATTTCTGCCTTTATTTTCAATTGTAATTCTGTATAATGTTTATGGAGCCTTTTTACAGTTGTAGTTACCGATATCATATTTTTTGTTCTTTGCCAATAACCTAGCCTAGCTGTACCCTTTGATTTTCATGTTTTAACATATTGCTCATGTATCCATGGCCTAGTATTCAGTTTGTCATTTTTAAGTCCATATACGTAATTAATTCTTTTATAATTTGTTAATGGTAATTTTTCCTAAATCTGAGTTTGCCAACATAATTATTCATGACCTAAAAAATAGACCTTTTATTTTTTCTAGTGTGATAATCCTGTATAATTTTGTCTGTGCCCGTTTTGTGTTGCCATGTCATGTTTAGGGGTTATGTATAATATTTGTGTTGTGATGGCTGGACTGCTTTTAATGTGCTGTGGTGTTGTCCTACAGTCCAGGGTCCTTGAGTGGGACTTTCAGCCCTCAGCCCGCCGTCCGGGGGAACTTCGATATTCTCCACTGCTAGCCTGGCCTGAGGACCATGTTGGAGCCTGGAGTTGCCCGCTACCCGCCCTACATCTTTGGGGGTAGAAGTCTTCAGTCCTCAGGTCAGTTCTTTCCATCTTTTCCCGGCGGCTGAGCTGGGGGTGATTTATAAGAAAACAAAAAAAATATATAAAAACAAAAAGAAGAAAAAAAGTTTGCGGAACTTTTGGTGTGGCCTAGGCCTAAAACTAAAAACCTGGACAGTGAATTATGAAACAGCCATGGGGACTTAATTATTTTTTTTATTAACGAGGGAAAGGCTTTTAAAATACCCAAGATTTTTTGATGTTAATATTTATTTTATTTATATTTATTGTTATTTATTTTTAATTAGTTTATATTCCTTGTTATTAATTAATTAGTTTTATTTGTTGTTATATCTTTTTAGATTTTATAGTTGTTAGGTCCCTATGGTTAAGTCCTGTTATTATTGATTTATATGCTTAGGCCTAGTTATTGTTATTTATTTTTTTTGTTAAGTGCATTAGGGGGGGGGTTTTGAAGTGAATTTTTACTCGAACGGTACCGTGTTATATTTTCTTTTAAATTATTTAATTTTTAAACTTTCACCAAAAGGGGATTATTGTTCTTTTGTTTAACTTTTAATTCGGAGCTGCCCAGGGATTCCGGCTTACTCCCTGGCCCGGTGGAATCAAGGGATTCGGGCTAAATTGCCGGTTTAAATGTTGTGATCCAAAAGTTTTCTAAATTTTCACTTATTTGGGGCTTAATATTTTCTTACGTTTTGGGGTGTCTCAGGCTAAACTGCAGATAGGCCATACAGTTGATTAATTGTTAAATTTTGGGTATTTGTAGAGTTTGTGGTATTTATAGCGTTTGTTATTATTGTGTAGTATCTTGGTAATTTTAGTGTTTGTTATTATTTATTTAAGTGCTAATTCTATTGTGGCCTTCTGCCGTTTTGATTAATTAATTATTTTGATTTTGGTAATAAATTAGTTTCGCTCAGCTGCCGAGTTTTATTTTGGACCCTCCAACTGCCACCCGTGATCCCATCGCTTTACTCGTTTTGAGCCATCCCCCAGTTGGCACGCTTCCCAGCTTTGGTGGGGGGATGGGTCTCAACTTTTGGTGAATTTAAATTGATTACTTTTTTAGTGTTTTATTTATATAAAAAATTAACTAAACAGGATAAACAGTCAATTGAAATTAATTAGAAATAATACTGGTTAAATTACCTTTTTTTTCCTGTCAACAGTTCTTCAAACATAATCTGCTATGTATATTTCGAAGCATAGAGCTTCATCATCAGGCTTTCATCATGTTAACCTACTCCCCTGGGTACATGGGAGCAGGTTAACATGTTTGAGTTCGTTACCTGCTCATTGGTCATCAGTTGGTGTCTATCGCCGGCCGGCAAATGTGCTATTTTAATATGTTTAAATGTTTAAATATTTTAAATGTTTTAAATGTTTTTAGTGTAATATAAATAGTGACGTTTTTGGAAAGCCTGATAATGAAGCTCTATGCTTCGAAATGTACATAGCAGATTATGTTTGAAGAACTGTTGACAGGAAAAAAAGGTAATTTAACCAATATTATTTCTATAATATAACAGTTCTGGAGGCTAATAAAACAAAATGAAATTAATTAGTAATTTATTAATAAATGAAATTAACTATTGTGATAGAAATAGATTTAACGATTTGTTTTGCCCAACTAAGTTCGTGGTCAGGATGTTGACCGGCCGTGAACTTATGTTTACGTCGAATTGCACATACACTTTATCATTCGAATACCATTATATAATATAATAAATAAATCAGGAGTACATATAACTTAAAATAAAAAATAAATTTAATACTTTAATACTTTAATTTAATGACTTACCAGAGTTGATTTTTTAAAGATTTTACAAACAAGTATGTTTTTCATTTTAAACCAAATTATTTAGAAATCTAGTGTTTAACGTTATTATATAAGTTTCTATATTACAACATACACTTTACTAACATTTGAGAAAAACATTTAATTGTGTGTGTTTTGTTTTCTTAATTTTTAAGATTATTTGAAGCAGGCACGTGGTGTACTGTCCTTGGACGCTGACACATGCAAGCTGAGACTACGATGGGAGGCCACTCTATACAACGTCTACAGAGGAGTGTCTGAGCTTGTACTCTGGCAGTATTCACCTAGTTATCGTTGTAATCCTTGTTATTTATGTATATGCCTATAGGAGCAGGCAGAGTACATGGTAGTACCAGTCGGCGGCCTGGAGCAGGCCCTCAGTGTACTGTCCTCGGATGCCGACACAGGCAAGCTGAGTCTACGTTGTGAGGCCACTCTGTACCACGTCTACAGAGGAGTGTCTGGGCTTGGTCTCTGACAGTATTTACCTAGTTATCGTTGTAATCCTTATTATTGATGTGTATGCCTATAGGAGCAGGCAGAGTACACGGTAGTACCAGTCGGTGGCCTGGAACAGCCCCTCAGTGTACTGTCTTTGGATGCCGACACAGGCAAGTTGAGTTTACGTTGTGAGGCTACTCTATACCACGTCTACAGAGGAGTGTCTGAGCTTGATCTATGGCAGGATTCACCAAGGCCAGCCTCTGTCCTTGGGCCGGGTCATAATGGTCAGTAATTAACACATTTTGTAATGTGTATATCGTTATTACATCTACCAAAGAACTGTATAACCCTATTTCTAAGCTGCCACATGCAATTTTAAAAATTTACAATTATTAAAATCATATAAATATTAATATCAGGTACCAGTCTCCCATAACAGATTTAAGGTACGAAATGAAATAGAAAACAAAGTAAGATGGACCAGCTATTCTCTTTATTCACGTACTATCAATTTTTCTTTTAAATATATTAGTCGGGTGCATAAAAAACGTTATTATTCCTTTTATAAGTTTTTCATAATTTTCAGGTTAAATCAGCCATTGTTTTCTTAATCCATCAGTTTGCATAACCTGCAGTATTAGTCAATTGCACAAAGGAATTGCCAGTAAATAATAATCTGTGGTTTCCAGGTGATGTAAGACAACTAAGGGTGGATCAGCTGTTTGTGTCACTTCTTCCACTTCTACTGTTGACTACCAGATAGCACCTGTAGTACCAATATACTGTGTAAGAAGTGGAATGGACAATACCTGCATCTGGCTCATGTGTGTTTATGTACATTTTCTTCCTCTTCTTCCAGAAACATTTAGAACCAAAAGCGAGTTTGAATTAAACATGTTGAAGCTATCCACCATGTACATCAACTTAACTCATTATAAGATAAGAGAAACATTGTAAAAATGTCTAATATCATACTACCATGATTTAGAGTAAAGTAACATGAGATTTAAAGTATTTTTTTGTTGGTAATTCATGAAACTATGTGACAGGGTATACAGTGAGAAAACTTGTCAGTGTATGTATTTTGTTTAATTGTTATATTATGAAAGTTACTCATTTGTAAATTAACACATAATATGAGTCTAGTTTTATGAAAGTTATGATAACATATTAAAATTTACTATGAACTAGTGAAAAGTACATTTCCAATGTAATAATTTACAATGTTTGTAATCAAAGAAGCAGAGTATGCTTACATTTACAACCAGAACAATGCCAAGCGTGATTGATTCACTGCCTAGGTTCCTCTCTGGCTCTAATATAGTTTTAGGTTATTTATTCGTCAATAACTTGTGATAGATGTATGAAAAATATGTTTAAATAATATCAGACGTAGTTTATCAAAATTAATATATTTCGCAAATATATAAATTGATTTTTACAATAATTAGGTGTAATAAAATGTGAGGGTAACCAATCTATAAGTTACATAAAAACGCCAACAAACAAAGTAAATATAAGTACAAAATCGCATCATCTTAGCGATGTGTGGTACAGTTGATGCAGATGCCAAATTTAATATTAAACAAGTGTACCATGAAGATTAAGAACAATTTATATAATCCTTGATTTTATAACTTTTATAAGTTAAGTAAAGTTTTAATATTATATTATTAACGCTATCCGAAGAAGACATAAATTAACACTTAAATACATTATTTAAAATTATGTTATACTAACGTTTAAAAACATCATCAACAGCAAATGTATTAAGCTACCATATTTCAATGGAAACTTTGTTTCATCTATACATAATGCATTTATAATATACATAACATCACGTAAACTAAAATTCAGTATTTAATGAAACCGGGCCGTATTTAAAAATATTTATTTTTGAAAAAAAAAAATTCGTAGTCCAAAATGTTTAAAAGTGTTATAAAATGATGAACATGGCAATTATAAAGAATGTAGGAGGAGATACCTTTTTATCTTCTACGGTGCAGTTCGATATTTAGAGTATCGAGAATTATTGAACATTTACTTAATGAGGCGAGTAACTGGACATGTCTTATGTCAAGTCTAGTCCTCAAGCTGCATAATCAAAGAACGATATACGGTACAATATAGGAATCGAATTAGCTTTATGAATTGTATATTCAAATTCAAAACTGCATCTAGCATTTCTTGTCACCTTATAAATCCTGGAAACTCTCTTTAAGATGGATAACAAATGTACTCTATTTAAATCAGTGATTGAAACAAATATATTTTTCAATATGTCGTACTTTCCAAAGTATTGTTCTTATTTTTTCATGATAATAAAATAGTTGTATTGTATTAAGTAAAGTTTTGGTTTGGAAATAAGGGCTGGCATCTAAGCCACTGTAAAGGCTCGTAAGTTGATTTTAACGTTTATTGCAATTTTAAATATTATTGAGGATAATATAGGATAGGCTAGATAGGAATGTGAACAGTGTGTTTATATTTCTATCTAATAATTTCCCACGAAAATTTCATGCTCTGCAAAAAATTATACAAATAAATAAATAAAATCTTATACTTGTTAATTTGAGTTTCTAATTTTTTAGTGGGAAGTAAATTTTAATTTTTACGGTTTTCCATTATACCATTGTATCGCTTATTTGGCTTATTTGGTTGAAGATATCGCTTATTGTCAATAATTTAGTAAACATATTAAATTTCTTTTGGTGACAAGAAAGTGAATAATCACATTAAAATCAACACAGAAATTGAAAAAAAAAAAAAAAAAAAAAAAAAAATAGACAAAAAACTACATAATGCTAGTAGATTTATTTAAATTGTTATAACTATATTTTCATTTATGTAAATTACCATATAATCTTGCTCATGTAAAGAAGTGAATTTTTTAAAACCCTTTATAAACATTGCTTGAAAAATGAAAGCATTTTATACTAAATCAAAAACATTTGAATTGTAAAATTGGTTAGTTGAATCTTTTGTGTGTAGATAAATCAGTGTAAACTACCTGTTTTGTATAATAATAAATATAAACAAGTTATCAATCAGTGGTTTTATTATACGAGATTTACCTATCCTTGTCATGAATGGAACTCATCGCAGTGTAATTTGTGAAACTAAAGGGATATTGCCAAAACACGTGCCTCTGGCTCCCGGCACACGATCCCGTAGAATTACTTCCAGACAACACGAATGATAATATACTATAACTGAATCAAACCAAATAAAATGCAATAGTGAGTTAAAATTAAATAAATTATTTTAAATAAACTAAATATATCTCTTTCCTTATAGATACCAGTGACACATTTTGGAGCTACACTTCAAATTGGTTACAAATATAGTGGTCTCTAGAGACGGCTAAGATACGTGACATAGATCATAGAGAGTTATAAGTTTTAATAAAATCGTTAGTCTATGTCACGAAATGTCCTTTATATTAATCTATGTTCTCCTACCTTCCACCAGTCTCGTTGTGTAGACCGTAACACTTGTCATTGGTAGTTGATAACTACGACAAACGGCAGATTTAGAAACATCGTACTACATATTGACGTTCAGTGGTATTGGACCTCCCACCCAACCATACAGTGGCATTGGCTCTCCCATCCTTCCGTATATGTACAGTGGTATTGCCTCTCCCACCCTCCCCTACATGTACAGTAGTATTAGGTGTCGCACCCTCGCGTACACGTACAGTAGTATTGTCTCTCCCACCCTCCCGTACACGTACAGTGGTATTGGATCTCTTACCCACCTATATACATACAGTATATTGGCCCTCCCAACCACACGCACACGTACAGAGGTATTAGCTCTCTCACCCTCCCGTACACGTACAGTGGTATTGGACCTCCTACTCACATATCCACGTACAGTAGTATTGTACCTCCCACCCACCCATACACGTACACTGGTATTAGACCTCCCCGCCCACCCTTACACGTCCACTGGTATTGGCCTTTCCACCCACATAGTACAGTAATATTCTTGGATTTACCCTCACGTGCTACCAAGGACCACAAACGGGAAGAACACATTTTTAACGAAAATCCGTACGTGTATGGGTGGGTGGGTGGTTCAATACCACTTTACGCAAATGGGTGGGTAGGGATGTCAATATTACCGCATATATATGGGTGGGTGGGAGGGATAATAATTGTAAATTGCATTAATGTTGAGGTATTTATTCTTTTTTCTAACTATTGGAAACATTTTATATATTTGATAAGCAAGCCCAAAGGAAAACTCCTTTAAACATACATTAATATTGTAATGGTTTGTATGAGCTTGATGAAAGATCATTCTATTAATTACTGAGATAGGTTTTATGAAAATACGGGCCTGAATTAAGCTTATTATTTCAATATTTTCATAAAAGAAGAGCCAATTTTCTTTTTAACCTTGCTCCACCAATTCCTCATAGGCCACTGATCTGTGTGGGGAGCTTATTTGTACAGTGTACTAGTGAGAACAAGTACAGCACGAGGTAAACATTGCCAATAAATATTTCCAGTCCAGGCCAGAATTACGAGCAGTAAAAAGTGCAGTAAAAATGTAAGTATACATTTTACATAAAATATGTGAGAAAAACTATTCATATTGTAAGTTTATATTTGGATTTTAACTTTAATAAAAAACTGATTACATATGATAAATGAATATACATGAATGCTTTCCATTTACCCTCCAAAACACGTATGGTGTTAATCACCCACCCACCTCCCATACACATATGGTGGTATTGCCCACCCACCCACCCATACACATACAGTGGTATTTCCCGCCCATCCTCCCATATACATATGGTGGTATTGCCAGCCCACCCTCCCATACACACATAAAACATACACCATTTTTTTGTAAAACTTTAAAAGTGTATTTTATTTCGTGTAAGAATTTAACAATATTATTTAGCAATTTTGCACATTGTGATAAATGTAATAACTAATAAACTAAGATAAAGTAAAAATAATAAAAAAAAAAAAAAAAAAACATAAACAATAAATATGGAACGAAATACATGAATTATCAGGCCTTGTAAATGTATTAATAACACTTCATGATGTTTTAGTTGATTAAAATAAGGAAATTGGTTGTATTGTGGCAGTTTTAACAAATCCAGAAAGGATTTGGTAGCATTGAGAAAGTTTATATATGGTGACAAACGTTACAAAAACAGGAATAAAACGTCAGAACTTTTTACTGAGACTGAGTTTTAAGTCCGCCTGAGAGGATCAGGGCATCACTAAGTTCCTTTAGCCGCTTATATTCTGGATGTTTCCTTCAGTGCTTGGAAAGTTATTTTGTTGCTTTATTCTTTAATGTGAACTAAGTAAATTTCAGTGTATGTTCTTGATAGTTGATTATTTCCTTCTTTGCATTCGTAGAATTCTTAGCATGAATGCACGAGTAAATGGCAATTACGAACAATTTGTTTAACCATAATCAGCAGTCCACATGGCCCTTCAGGCCTGTGCGTGAACATTTATTGAACATGTGAAGTACTAACCATTACTTCAGTTGGGGATTCACAGTCCGAAGCCTTAGGCACTGAGCCAACACGCCAACAAGTATATAATATAGGCCCATTGCATATATCCACCAGCCTCTTAGTTAGGATGGAGAGCGGGGGTACGAAACATTAGGGATTGAAAACAACTCATCAAGGAATAGAAACTTCTCACCCCAATCTGTATCCAATACTCTTTGACTTCTGGAGCTCCTAATAATCTAAGGAAACCACTCAATGGACAAAGTAATTGACTTTTCATGCTATCGACTTAATACTTTAAGGTATAAATAAACACAACGCCTTCAGGTGACTCCTTCCAGGTAAAATCCATTAAACACTTTTTACGCTTTGGGATCGAACCAAACACTCAATAGTATGCAATTTGACTTAACCACACTATTGGCTAATAGGCATGACAACGAAGGGAAAGACACGGCCGAGATATATTTTGGTGCTGTGGAAAGAACAAAGGCTTGGAGAGCACCACTCGATTGGAGGAAATATTTTTAGTTTCCAGGAAGGTTGCCAAAAACGAGCCAGACACTCCCACTGTATTACTTACTATTGTTCTGGGTGGATGGAAGAGAGGCAGTAAGTTTTCCTGCAGGTTACAATCGTCGAAATAAATTGCTTTGTACAATTTTCATAATCTGTTTATTTTATTTGTAAGAAAATACTTTTATTATTTATTTGTTTAATTTGGCAAGAATTAGGTACAACATATCAAAATGTATGAATGGAATAGTATACAACTAAAGGAGAATCAGCTTTAGTGTCTTTTACGATATCCATTTTATTACTGATAGAAAAATAATCTTCCAGTATCCTGATAGTCTGTTACACTTCGTAGGAGAGAATACGACGCCAAACACACGACGTCAGGAAGATATTTTATTGTACTGAAAACTGCGTAATCACCTTCATAGATGTACCACAACCAGAGATTTATAACTTTAGTTATCAGAGAAGATATTATTGAATGACAAAAAATTATTACTCGTATTTAACCTGATAATATAATATTCAAATTAGGGAGTATAAATAAGTTGGTGGATGGATGTAATATTTATCCTTATTTGATGTTAATGTTATGAACACACAAAGTTGGTGGGTGGGCTCTCACATCGTAAGTACTCATGTTTGATATTTAAAATTTCAGATTTACGTCAAAACTGATACAAGAATAGAATGATAGTAGTGAAAAGATGGGGCTAATGCCGTCAAAAAACAGGATTTCTGCGCCAAATTGACCTTTGAACCCACTTTCCTGGCCTCTGATTGGTCGAGAGCGGTCACGTGACCGGATCCAAGATGGCGGCGCCCATTTCCCGGCAAATTTCCTAACCTAACTTTTCCTAACCTCACTTTTCCTAACCTCAAATTTGTTTCCCGCCAAATTTCCTAACCTAACCTCACTTTTCCTAACCTCAAATTTCCCTCAAATTCCCAAATTTCCCTCACATTTCCTCCCAAATTACCCGATTTCCCTCAAATTCCCAAATTTCCCTCCAAATTCCCACATCATACTATATGAAATTCACTGTTAACCTTGTTATACTATATAAAATACATTTTTTTTGTCCAATATGGCGTCTTTCCCGCCCACAACAACTCACACCCCGTGGGAAAATTCCCTCCCCAAAATTCCCTTATCCAAGATGGCGGTCTTTATACTATATAAAATGTAAAAATATGACAACCGGATCCAATATGGCGTCTTTCCCTCCAAAAATTCCTCATCCAAGATGGCGGACTTTATACTATAATAAATGTAAAAAGATGACGACCGGATCCAATATGGCGGTCTTTCCCTTCGGGTACTTCCGGCGACTGTTGGCTACCTTCGTACGCGTCGTCTGCTGGTCGGGCGCGCATGCGCGTTGTTACTCTACTCATATATACACCATAACAAAATTAATATTTCATATACTATAATAAAATTAATATTTAATATACTCTATGTGCTCGACCCGATCATAGCGCACCTGGTGGCAAAACTTAGCGCATCCTTTCGGAAACATGGCGCCTTCGGAAGGGAAGTCCCCGTGGGAAAATTCCCTCCCTCAAATTCCCTCGTTATACTATAAAAAAATACACTCTTAACCTTTCCCATCTCATACTATATAAAATGCAAAAGATGGTGGCCATTTACATATGTACTATATAAAATGCTTTCGTGTACTTCCGGCGACCATCGGCTACCTTCGTACACGTCGTCTGCTGGTCTGGCGCACACCCAAATGCCACGCTCTGATTACTTATTTAATTTTTATCAACTTTTTAATAAATACACTGTTAATATACGCTCTTACCTTCGGACACTCATCCATGGCTTCCTACACTGTTACCTACCTATACTTATCTATCGAATCACAGATCATCCTCAAGCCCCTACTTAACACTCTAGGTAACCCGCAATACACGTTTTTAATTAATTATTTATTCAAAAATGAAGGGACAATTCTTTTTATTTAATCTGTTTATAATTTGTAATACACTGTTATCCTATCCATTTTAATTAATTTTTTATTTTATATTAAATACACAGTTAACATACGCTCTTAGCTTTGGGTACTCATCCACGGCTTCCTACACTGTTACCTATCTATACTTATCTATCGAATCACAGTTCATCCTCAAGCCCCTACTTAACACTCTAGGCAACCCGCAATACACGTTTTTAATTAATTATTTATTCAAAAATGAAGGGACAATTCTTTATATTTAATCTGTTTATAATTTGTAATACACTGTTATCCTATCCATTTTAAATAATTTCTTATTTTATATTAAATACTCTGTTAACATGCGCTCTTACCTTCAACTACCATCTACTTCCGGTTAACTTCGTATTAACCCGACATCCTCTAAACCTAACACGCTAGCTTAACGCTCTTACCCATGCCTAACCGAACTATTCAACTGTACTTACAAAGTCTACTCGGACTTTATCGGTCCGTTACTACAAGCTTCACATTTTCTTTCATTAACTATAACAATTTCCTATTTTCGCCCACCTTTGCATGCATGTACATCTTACCTAGGTTACATTACTTACTCTCGGCTACTTTTATTATCAATTCTGTGGACTCAAATACCTCACTTCCCATCCACGTACATATCCAGAACCCATCAGCCCCCCTACATAACGAAACAAGCACACCTACCTTCACTTCCTCTCCACAAACATTCCTTCCTTTGTACCGACACTCAAGGACTAATTCACTACCATTTCACAACCCATATACTAGTTATTGGACTGCCGTGCACTGGCAGTCCAAGAGTTCTCGCGCAACACAAGCTGACCTTTGAGGTCAGTGTTATATTGTTTGCTATTTTAATTGGCACCGCATGGACACTCCACATGTTTATCAACCACATGCTAACCCAAGAGGTCAAGTTTTGTGATATCAGTCTGAGGTCAGTTTTATATTGTTTCCTATCAAAATATAAAGTGTTTGGTTTCAAATATACAGATTTTACTTAACCTACCAATTGAACAAGTTTCAAACATGTATGACCCGGCAACCTTACCATATTTCGTCTATTATTAAACAAAACGAAAGAATTATTGGTATTATAGTCCCGTACTTTTAAAAAAAGAGAGCAATAATAATTTATTTACACACTACGTTTTATTCAGTAAAATCAATTGATATTCTTGTTATTATCAATTATCATACGTAATACATAGAACCTTTTTCAATAATTTGTGCTTTATATTTAAATTATTACGAGTAAACTTAATTTTAACAAAGTTTTATCAATTTGTTTTGTTGTAAATTCCATAATTTATAAAAATGCTAACACATTATATCGATCTTATGTGTAATAATGAGAGATCATACATCAAAATTATACCGTATTTTCCAAAGTTTTTATAGTTTAGGTAGGATTTTAAACAATATGTATAACATTTATAGCTTAATACCATATCAAATTACATTCATACACATTGTGTGTGCTATTGGAAAATGTCTCAGATCAAGCAAGAACTACCAACATAGTAGTCTCCAAAGCCCTTAAAATTTAGTTAAAACCACCATAAGTAGGGATATTTGTGTACAAAATATGTTATAATTCCCTAAAAGCATTAAAATGCAGTGTCATAACAATGATATTCACCCTAAACATTAAAAAAAAACCTTTAAAATACTCTTATTAAACCTTTAAAAACTTAGTTTGAGCTCAAAACAACGTACAAAACTGATGTAACACTTGTAAATTAATCGTTTAACCTACATAGCTATTTAATTGACTCCAAACATTTGGCAAAGTGTAAGTAGCCAATAGGAATAAATTCTCTATAATGTTCACATTTTAAACTTGATTTTAACAAAACCTGGTGCTATTGATTATTTGCGTACTAAACAAATAAACGAATAGTTAGTTGAAATGTGTTTATTGTAGAAACTTTGGTATTAACAGTAAGAAAGTTTGGTTTCTTTTGACTATAATATAGTCGATAAGAAAATGTATATACACCACTCCCAAAGACCCAAACACATGGAGAACCTAGAACACACAAAACCATTGATAGATCACCTTCCTATTCATCACATAAGACCCTTGTTTGTCCACCCAGCTATTCTATGAAATTAAGTGGCAGAGAGGGCTTTATAGCCCTAAATTCGCCTTATAAAGTAACAATAAAGTAGTTTTCATTTAATTTCCATCCAAAATACATATAAAAACTACCTACCAAGCACTAATACCCTTCTATCCAGTAGTAAGACCCTCCTACCTACTTACCCTACACACAGACATCTTTATAGGTCAGTTACATTCACAAAACATAAGACTATTGGCAGACTCTACCTACTTAACATAAAAGACTTACCATACACTCTACATAGAAGACGTGTGATTATCCACTCACATACTCAATACACACAAAACACTTGTTTGATCACACAACAATTTAACAAACACAACTGTCGATTGACACTCCACCTTCCCAAAGCATATGAAGAACCACCTAACAAAGATACAAAAATCATGATAAACAAACTACACACTCTGCAGACATGACTTAATATACCATCATACTACCATGAAAATAGTCCTATTGACATACCCCTACCTATCCAATATACGTACCACACACCGTACATACAAGACTTATGTTTACCCACCCACATACTAATCAAACAAGACTCTTGATTGACCATCCATCTCCGTACCATTCATGGATGACCTACCTACCAAACATACGAATTGACCACATTACCAAAGCATATGAAGGACCACCTACCATACATACGTACCACACACCATAAAATCATGACTTAACAGTCCACCCGCCTACCTCTGCACACACAATTCCTTAGGACACACCCTACACATACCACTCATCCTACAGACAAAACTCCTAGAGAACTACCCATCCACAATAAAAATACAGACTTACCATACACTCTACATAGAAGACGTTTGATTATCCACTCACATACTCAATACACACAAAACACTTGTTTGATCACACAACAATTTAACAAACACAACTGTCGATTGACACTCCACCTTCCCAAAGCATATGAAGAACCACCTAACAAAGATACAAAAATCATGATAAACAAACTACACACTCTGCAGACATGACTTAATATACCATCATACTACCATGAAAATAGTCCTATTGACATACCCCTACCTACCCAATATACGTACCACACACCGTACATACAAGACTTATGTTTACCCACCCACATACTAATCAAACAAGACTCATGATTGACCATCCATCTCCGTAACATTCATGGATGACCACCTACCATACATACGTACCACACACCATAAAATCATGACTTAACAGTCCCTACCTCTGCACACACAATTCCTTAGGACACACCCTACACATACCACTCATCCTACAGACAAAACTCCTAGAGAACTACCCATCCACCATAAAAACACTATTGCTTCATATAATCATGTTTTAAAATAACATTATTACACTGTAAGATAGGTTTAATATAGCTAAAGACCTAAAGTGTTACCTAAAATTCTGTTTTATATGAGAGCCGTTGGTGGAAAACATCCAAACTAAACATAGAAAATAAGAATCAGCTAGTAGTTTCATAGAAATTCAACTATACAACTAAAAAATATAAGAAAAAGTTAGGTTTAAAAACAATGAAAATAGACAAAGTTAGGTTTAAAAACAATGAACATAGAAAAAGTTAGGGGTTAAAAAAAAAACGAACATAGAAAAAGTTAGGTTAAAAAAATTAACATAGAAAAGGTTAGGTTAAAAAAATTAACACAGAAAAAGTTAGGTTTAAAAAAAATGAACACAGAAAAAGTTAGGTTAGCAAACATCCGATAAGTTCAGTTAAAATTACCAAACTCAAAAAATGGGACTTTTTTGACTTTTGTTAATTTTAACAACTTTTTGGAAAAGTAAGGATAGCAATCAACCTTTCGGTTGTTTGCTAGACTTACTTTTCTGATGTTTGCTAACCTAACTTTTTCTGTGTTCATTTTTTTTAAACCTAACTTTTTCTGTGTTAATTTTTTTAACCTAACCTTTTCTATGTTAATTTTTTTAACCTAACTTGTTCTATGTTCGTTTTTTTTTTAACCCCTAACTTTTACTATGTTCATTGTTTTTAAACCTAACTTTGTCTATGTTCATTGTTTTTAAACCTAACTTTTTCTTATATTTTTTAGTTGTATAGGAGAATTTCTATGAAACTACTAGCTGATTCTTATTTTCTATGTTTAGTTTGGATGTTTTCCACCAACGGCTCTCATATAAAACAGAATTTTAGGTAACACTTTAGGTCTTTAGCTATATTAAACCTATCTTACAGTGTAATAATGCTATTTTAAAACATGATTATATGAAGCAATAGTGTTTTTATGGTGGATGGGTAGTACTCTAGGAGTTTTGTCTGTAGGATGAGTGGTATGTGTAGGGTGTGTCCTAAGGAATTGTGTGTGCAGAGGTAGGTGGGTGGATTGTTAAGTCATGATTTTATGGTGTGTGGTACGTATGTATGGTAGGTGGTCATCCATGAATGTTACGGAGAAGGATGGTCAATCATGAGTCTTGTTTGATTAGTATGTGGGTGGGTAAACATAAGTCTTGTATGTACGGTGTGTGGTACGTATATTGGGTAGGTAGGTGTATGTCAATAGGACTATTTTCATGGTAGTATGATGGTATACTAAGTCATGTCTGCAGAGTGTGTAGTTTGTTTATCATGATTTTTGTATCTTTGTTAGGTGGTTCTTCATATGCTTTGGGAAGGTGGAGTGTCAATCGACAGTTGTGTTTGTTAAATAGTTGTGTGATCAAACAAGTGTTTTGTGTGTATTGAGTATGTGAGTATATAATCAAACGTCTTCTATGTAGAGTGTATGGTAAGTCTGTGTTTTTATGGTGGATGGGTAGTTCTCTAGGAGTTTTGTCTGTAGGATGAGTGGTATGTGTAAGGTGTGTCCTAAGGAATTGTGTGTGCAGAGGTAGGCGGGTGGACTGTTAAGTCATGATTTTATGGTGTGTGGTACGTATGTATGGTAGGTGGTCCTTCATATGCTTTGGTAATGTGGTCAATTCGTATGTTTGCTAGGTAGGTCATCCATGAATGGTACGGAGATGGATGGTCAATCAAGAGTCTTGTTTGATTAGTATGTGGGTGGGTAAACATAAGTCTTGTATGTACGGTGTGTGGTACGTATATTGGATAGGTAGGGGTATGTCAATAGGACTATTTTCATGGTAGTATGATGGTATATTAAGTCATGTCTGCAGAGTGTGTAGTTTGTTTATCATGATTTTTGTATCTTTGTTAGGTGGTTCTTCATATGCTTTGGGAAGGTGGAGTGTCAATCGACAGTTGTGTTTGTTAAATTGTTGTGTGATCAAACAAGTGTTTTGTGGGTATTGAGTATGTGAGTGGATAATCAAACGTCTTCTATGTAGAGTGTATGGTAAGTCTGTGTTTTTATGGTGGATGGGTAGTTCTCTAGGAGTTTTGTCTGTAGGATGAGTGGTATGTGTAGGGTGTGTCCTAAGGAATTGTGTGTGCAGAGGTAGGCGGGTGGACTGTTAAGTCATGATTTTATGGTGTGTGGTACGTATGTATGGTAGGTGGTCCTTCATATGCTTTGGTAATGTGGTCAATTCGTATGTTTGGTAGGTAGGTCATCCATGAATGGTACGGAGATGGATGGTCAATCAAGAGTCTTGTTTGATTAGTATGTGGGTGGGTAAACATAAGTCTTGTATTTACGGTGTGTGGTACGTATATTGGATAGGTAGGGGTATGTCAATAGGACTATTTTCATGGTAGTATGATGGTATATTAAGTCATGTCTGCAGAGTGTGTAGTTTGTTTATCATGATTTTTGTATCTTTGTTAGGTGGTTCTTCATATGCTTTGGGAAGGTGGAGTGTCAATCGACAGTTGTGTTTGCTAAATTGTTGTGTGATCAAACAAGTGTTTTGTGTGTATTGAGTATGTGAGTGGATAATAAAACGTCTTCTATGTAGAGTGTATGGTAAGTCTGTGTTTTTATGGTGGATGGGTAGTTCTCTAGGAGTTTTGTCTGTAGGATGAGTGGTATGTGTAGGGTGTGTCCTAAGGAATTGTGTGTGCAGAGGTAGGCGGGTGGACTGTTAAGTCATGATTTTATGGTGTGTGGTACGTATGTATGGTAGGTGGTCCTTCATATGCTTTGGTAATGTGGTCAATTCGTATGTTTGGTAGGTAGGTCATCCATGAGTGGTACGGAGATGGATGGTCAATCAAGAGTCTTGTTTGATTAGTATGTGGGTGGGTAAACATAAGTCTTGTATGTACGGTGTGTGGTACGTATATTGGATAGGTAGGGGTATGTCAATAGGACTATTTTCATGGTAGTATGATGGTATATTAAGTCATGTCTGCAGAGTGTGTAGTTTGTTTATCATGATTTTTGTATCTTTGTTAGGTGGTTCTTCATATGCTTTGGGAAGGTGGAGTGTCAATCGACAGTTGTGTTTGTTAAATTGTTGTGTGATCAAACAAGTGTTTTGTGTGTATTGAGTATGTGAGTGGATAATTACACGTCTTCTATGTAGAGTGTATGGTAAGTCTTTTATGTTAAGTAGGTAGAGTCTGCCAATAGTCTTATGTTTTGTGAATGTAACTGACCTATAAAGATGTCTGTGTGTAGGGTAAGTAGGTAGGAGGGTCTTACTACTGGATAGAATGGTATTAGTGCTTGGTAGGTAGTTTGTATATGTATTTTGGATGGAAATTAAATGAAAACTACTTTATTGTTACTTTATAAGGCGAATTTAGGGCTATAAAGCCCTCTCTGCCACTTAATTTCATAGAATAGCTGGGTGGACAAACAAGGGCCTTATGTGATGAATAGGAAGGTGATCTATCAATGGTGTTGTGTGTTCTAGGTTCTCCATGTGTTTGGGTCTTTGGGAGTGGTGTATATACATTTTCTTATCGACTATATTATAGTCAAAAGAAACCAAACTTTCTTACTGTTAATACCAAAGTTTCTACAATAAACACATTTCAACTAACTATTCGTTTATTTGTTTAGTACGCAAATAATCAATAGCACCAATTGAGGTTTTGTTAAAATCAAGTTTAAAATGTGAACATTATAGAGAATTTATTCCTATTGGCTACTTACACTCTGCCAAATGTTTGGAGTCAATTAAATAGCTATGTAGGTTAAACGATTAATTTACAAGTGTTACATCAGTTTTATACGTTGTTTTGAGCTCAAACTAAGTTTTTAAAGGTTTAATAAGAGTATTTTAAAGGGTTTTTTTTTAATGTTTAGGGTGAATATCATTGTTATGACACTGCATTTTAATGCTTTTAGGGAATTATAACATATTTTGTACACAAATATCCCTACTTATGGTGGTTTTAACTAAATTTTAAGGGCTTTGGAGACTACTATGTTGGTAGTTCTTGCTTGATCTGAGACATTTTCCAATAGCACACACAATGTGTATGAATGTAATTTGATATGGTATTAAGCTATAAATGTTATACATATTGTTTAAAATCCTACCTAAACTATAAAAACTTTGGAAAATACGGTATAATTTTGATGTATGATCTCTCATTATTACACATAAGATCGATATAATGTGTTAGCATTTTTATAAATTATGGAATTTACAACAAAACAAATTGATAAAACTTTGTTAAAATTAAGTTTACTCGTAATAATTTAAATATAAAGCACAAATTATTGAAAAAGGTTCTATGTATTACGTATGATAATTGATAATAACAAGAATATCAATTGATTTTACTGAATAAAACGTAGTGTGTAAATAAATTATTATTGCTCTCTTTTTTTAAAAGTACGGGACTATAATACCAATAATTCTTTCGTTTTGTTTAATAATAGACGAAATATGGTAAGGTTGCCGGGTCATACATGTTTGAAACTTGTTCAATTGGTAGGTTAAGTAAAATCTGTATATTTGAAACCAAACATTTTATATTTTGATAGGAAACAATATAAAACTGACCTCAGACTGATATCACAAAACTTGACCTCTTGGGTTAGCATGTGGTTGATAAACATGTGGAGTGTCCATGCGGTGCCAATTAAAATAGCAAACAATATAACACTGACCTCAAAGGTCAGCTTGTGTTGCGCGAGAACTCTTGGACTGCCAGTGCACGGCAGTCCAATAACTAGTATATAGGTTGTGAAATGGTAGTGAATTAGTCCTTGAGTGTCGGTACAAAGGAAGGAATGTTTGTGGAGAGGAAGTGAAGGTAGGTGTGCTTGTTTCGTTATGTAGGGGGGCTGATGGGTTCTGGATATGTACGTGGATGGGAAGTGAGGTATTTGAGTCCACAGAATTGATAATAAAAGTAGCCGAGAGTAAGTAATGTAACCTAGGTAAGATGTACATGCATGCAAAGGTGGGCGAAAATAGGAAATTGTTATAGTTAATGAAAGAAAATGTGAAGCTTGTAGTAACGGACTGATAAAGCCCGAGTAGACTTTGTAAGTACAGTTGAATAGTTCGGTTAGGCATGGGTAAGAGCGTTAAGCTAGCGTGTTAGGTTTAGAGGATGTCGGGTTAATACGAAGTTAACCAGAAGTAGATGGTAGTTGAAGGTAAGAGCGCATGTTAACAGAGTATTTAATATAAAATAAGAAATTATTTAAAATGGATAGGATAACAGTGCATTACAAATTACAAACAGATTAAATATAAAGAATTGTCCCTTCATTTTTGAATAAATAATTAATTAAAAACGTGTATTGCGGGTTGCCTAGAGTGTTAAGTAGGGGCTTGAGGATGAACTGTGATTCGATAGATAAGTATAGATAGGTAACAGTGTAGGAAGCCGTGGATGAGTACCCAAAGCTAAGAGCGTATGTTAACTGTGTATTTAATATAAAATAAAAAATTAATTAAAATGGATAGGATAACAGTGTATTACAAATTATAAACAGATTAAATAAAAAGAATTGTCCCTTCATTTTTGAATAAATAATTAATTAAAAACGTGTATTGCGGGTTGCCTAGAGTGTTAAGTAGGGGCTTGAGGATGATCTGTGATTCGATAGATAAGTATAGGTAGGTAACAGTGTAGGAAGCCATGGATGAGTGTCCGAAGGTAAGAGCGTATATTAACAGTGTATTTATTAAAAAGTTGATAAAAATTAAATAAGTAATCAGAGCGTGGCATTTGGGTGTGCGCCAGACCAGCAGACGACGTGTACGAAGGTAGCCGACGGTCGCCGGAAGTACACGAAAGCATTTTATATAGTACATATGTAAATGGCCACCATCTTTTGCATTTTATATAGTATGAGATGGGAAAGGTTAAGAGTGTATTTTTTATAGTATAACGAGGGAATTTGAGGGAGGGAATTTTCCCACGGGGACTTCCCTTCCGAAGGCGCCATGTTTCCGAAAGGATGCGCTAAGTTTTGCCACCAGGTGCGCTACGATCGGGTCGAGCACATAGAGTATATTAAATATTAATTTTATTATAGTGTATGAAATATTAATTTTGTTATGGTGTATATATGAGTAGAGTAACAACGCGCATGCGCGCCCGACCAGCAGACGACGCGTACGAAGGTAGCCAACAGTCGCCGGAAGTACCCGAAGGGAAAGACCGCCATATTGGATCCGGTCGTCATCTTTTTACATTTATTATAGTATAAAGTCCGCCATCTTGGATGAGGAATTTTTGGAGGGAAAGACGCCATATTGGATCCGGTTGTCATATTTTTACATTTTTTATAGTATAAAGACCGCCATCTTGGATAAGGGAATTTTGGGGAGGGAATTTTCCCACGGGGTGTGAGTTGTTGTGGGCGGGAAAGACGCCATATTGGACAAAAAAAGTGTATTTTATATAGTATAACAAGGTTAACAGTGAATTTCATATAGTATGATGTGGGAATTTGGAGGGAAATTTGGGAATTTGAGGGAAATCGGGTAATTTGGGAGGAAATTTGAGGGAAATTTGGGAATTTGAGGGAAATTTGAGGTTAGGAAAAGTGAGGTTAGGTTAGGAAATTTGGCGGGAAACAAATTTGAGGTTAGGAAAAGTGAGGTTAGGAAAAGTTAGGTTAGGAAATTTGGCGGGATATGGGCGCCGCCATCTTGGATCCGGTCACGTGACCACTCTCGACTAATCAGAGGCCAGGAAAGTGGGTTCAAAGGTCAATTTGGCGCAGAAATCCTGTTTTTTGACGGCATTAGCCCCATCTTTTCACTACTAATGATTACAATCTCTAAAACCGACACAAACACTGACCCAAAGCCTTCGTTTCTAAAACTAATATCTTACTGGCAAAACCATAATTTATTATTAACTCATCAAACAAACACGTACAGTGTGTTGGGTTGACCCACCCACCCAGCCTTCTAAGGACGGTGGTATTTAAACCGTTATTTAAACTAAAACCCAATACTGACACTAGCACCAACAATTGTGCTAAAACAGACACCGACACTGAACAAAAAATTCTCCAAAAGCTGATAACAGCTTATGGTGACTAATGACCATAATGACTCCAAAAATGGAGAAAAATAGGTAATAAGTTTAATTTTTAGAAATAAAGGCTGTGAAATAAGATAGAGATAAATTATTGAATACATTTTTAGACTAAACTGTTTTGTTTTACATACTAAATTCCAGTTGCCTGTGAATTCATCTAAGTTGCTTTGGGCTCTCTGAACTTTGATGCTTTTTGAGGTCCACCGCGAACTTTGGGCGTTGAAACTCAGCTATTCGTATTAGTTCCGATATTTTATAAAGCTGTTGCGTATTTTGAAAATGTTTGTAGAATAAGAGATTCCATTGCCATAATCAATTAAAAAATATTTTGTTTTTAGAAGTGGTTGTCTGTTACTAACTGAGATATACTTACTATAGTAAAATCCTTCTTATTAATACTCCAACTTTAGACATTTGTCATGGAATCCAAGCCACACATTGTTGATGTGACTGATTGAGTTGGACATATTTACAACTTAGTTTTCTCTCTATCTCAAAGCAACTTATCTTGTCATCAACCCAAGATATGGCCATTGACTAGATATCAGTCAATCAATACCTTACTGACATCTTGCATCCAAATGGATAGTTTAATAAGCCATGCTGCGACGATATAAGGATACAATTGACTGCTGTCAATAGTTTAGTTACAAACTAAACGAAAACCATATATTGTTGTCTTATGATCAAATGACTATACTCCAGTGGTATTTTTGATTACGGTTAGATGTACAATAGTAACCAAACAAGGCTACATTTGAATCCAGATACTTTCTAAACTTTCATTAAACTTTTCAGATTAGGAATATTGGAACTTTTCCGTTAATTCACTAACACTACTTTTTTTGTTTCCTTTAATTCAATACCACTTGATAAATATACTATTGCTCTAAAAACTATTCCCCAACCATTGTTACGTTCACTGTAGTATTCCTTATCCGCTAGGAATTTGATGTAGTATTCCTTATCTTATCATTTTCCGAGAACTTATACATGTAGAGCTCATTCGGTGGCAAGTCATTCATTGGATTTACCAGTTTGTTATCAACTTAGTAGCCACCTAAACTAACCTATCCAAATCTGACCTAACATAACCGTAATTGCGATAAAAAAGTAGTGATACAGAAGTAACGAAAAAAGTAGGGGTAGCGAATTAACGGAAAAAGTAGTGGTAGTGTATTAATGGAAAATGTCCGGAATATTAAGTCTTTTTTAAAATACACTTGAAGAAGTACTTAATACACCAATACTCATACTAACTCTCATCATAGCCTGGTAAGTTTGTAAAAAATCAACCTTTTCAGCTATATGAGATATTTAAAATAGAACACTTTCGTTAAAATTTGTATATGCCTTAAAATAACCTATTTTTTGGTTTGAATCTGGCATAGATTGAAGCTGGTTTAGGAGCAGCCGTAGATAAGGGGCTAAGGCGCTGTTGGTCTGGGTTCGATTCCCGATGTAACCACTAGTAGATTTTGCCCTGCCGCTCCCGTGGTTCGGAAGTCGCGTAAAGCCGTTGGTCCCCAGGTTAAGTGTTAGAGAGGGCTCCTTAGCCCTATTTAATTTTTAACTTTTTACTTTATTGATGGGAGATCACAGAAGTGAGCATTCAGCAACCAAAAATCGTCGTTCGTCTAGCACCACCCAAGGGGCACTTACGGCTTAAGGATTGATGCAGACGCAAGCAACGAGATATCCCACAACTTACAGAGCGACTTAAATCTATGGAAACACCTCTTCGACTAGCCTCCCAGTTAATATAAAATGAATTTTCGTCAAAAACCAAATTGGGATATGTTAGATGGTCGAAACAAGTTTCCTTTAGGAACGGACTATTTTGAATCACTTTCGCACGGGTGCAGGAAGATGCATCTACTGGATATATAAGTGGGGAATGGAAAATTATTAGTCATTTTGGAGTCGAAGTTCAAACTATGCATTATATAGTTTAGATTGCTCATTGCGTTCTTTTCAGGGGGATTAGCTGGTCTTCATTCAATCGGAGAAGCAGCTCTTGAATAGTCAATAAACCTGTATTTAGCTCTTTGCCGAGAGATCAAAAGTAAAACACTAAGACACAAGTACTTTGAACAGCAGAATTTATTTCTTAATACTGTTAATTGGTTTGATTTTTAATTTTCTCATTAGTTTAGTAGCTGGCTTATGGAAGCCATACTTTATGTAAACCTGCACAAGCTTGAGCTGGATTATCATTAAAACTTGTACGCACTTGCATAATCCCATTTTTGGCCTTTGAAATAAAAATAAATATATCCCTAGATTTGTTTGTATTTATTTGTATTATAAGCTTTTTGCATTACTTCCTAGACATATTTGTCAACAGTCCGATGAAAATTATGAAGTTAACTTAAGAGTCTGCAGAGGCTGTCGGCTATGTTGTTTTTAATCCCACAAGAACAATGTTATTTGCGAATCCATATATTTTCGTTATTTATTGACCAAAATTTGTGTAAGAGGTGTTATTTTAAACGTTATCATATTGTGCATTGGATTTGCTTTTGAAATTTTGATCGCATACGTCTAGATTAAAAAAAGGTGAATGTAAAAACTTCAAACTAAATATTTGTACATTAATTCTATAAAACTAATTAGGAATTTGCAAAGCAATTCCTACGCGTTGCACTCTCCGTGTCTAAGTTCTCGGAAAGCGATAAGATAAGGCCAGTGATATCGGATTCCTATTGGATAAGCAATACCACAGTGAACGTAAAAATGTTTGGGGAACAGTTTCTAGAGCAATAGAGTAGTTATCAAATGGTAGTGAACTAAAGGAAACAAAAAAAGTAGTGGTAGTGAATTAAAGGAAATGATCCAATATTCCTAATCTGAAGAGCCTAATGAAAGTTTAGAGAGTATCTGGTTTCAAATGTTGCCTTGTTTGGTTTCTATTCTACATCTGACCGCAATCAAAAATAGCACTGGAGTATAGTCATTTGATCATAAGACAACAATATATGGTTTTCGTTTAGTTCGTAACTAAACTATTGACAGCAGTCAGTTGTATCGTCGCAGCATGGCTAAGCTATTTTTCCAATTTGCTTGGGAAAATCCGTTGAAAAATAACTGTTAACGCCTGATCTTACATCCGGTTCCAAAATAACATTGTTCTTATGGGATTAAAACCAATCTGGTCGGCAGCCTCTGCAGACTCTTAAAGGTTGTCCCAACTTCATTTGCGATTCAAGATTTGGGGAGGTAAACTGATTACATTATTTGAAATTGATTTTTATTTCTCGTTACATCCATTAGTAATGTTACTTTATGAGTTATTTTGCTTTATATCACCTATTTTAATATGACAATCTAAAGTTGTATATAAACTGTTACCATTAATTAACTGTAATATATTATTCTGTCATTTTGTTTTTAGGATACGTTTGCCTATTGTGTGAACTCATTGCTTTATTGTCATTGTGTGAACTCATTGCTTTATTGTCATTGTGTGAACTCATTGCTTTACTGTCATTGTGTTAACTCATTGCTTTATTGTCACAATGACAATAAAGCAATTACAACAATGTAAACTCATTGCTTAATTGTCATTCATGTTGTAAACCTGGTTCAACAGATTTTTATTCATCCCTTAATATTATAACTAATAATTTGATAAAGTATTTAAATATAGATGGATCATTTAGTATTAAGAAAATATGAAATTATATTTGTACTCCATACTTTAAAAATGACAAAAAATCAATATTAGAAAAACACAAACAACACTAACAAATATATATATATATATATATATATATGTATATATATAATTGCATATATTCTCAGTGGGTGTTACTTGCAAACAAAGTGGTTGTTTCCATAGTAAAACCACCATTAAGACTAGAATCCAATAACAAAGCAAAGTACAAACAACCAAATAAAATACAGAGTTGTTTAATGACTGTCCGTTATTACCGGCAACTAGTTAAATCGAAACTTTATAGAAGTTGTTAATTTTGAAACATTATATCAAGTTGTCTCATTTAATATTAAGCATTAATAGTCTATAACAATTTATATTACTGTATTTATATTTCAGTGGAACAACTCAAAATGTTATTCATTATCACCTAATCTGAAGTAAAGTTTTGAATGTAGCTAATTAAATGATCTTTGACAGTTACATTAATAGTAATAAAAAGAAAACAGATTCTTTATTTGAAATAAAAACTTTAGATGAGTAAACCTTGCCTAATTAAGTATATATGAGTTCTTTCTGTTCGTACATAGAACTGGTACGTAGGTTTTCTCGGTATGAGTTCTTTCTGTTCGTACCGAGAACTAGCACGTAGGTTTTTTCGGTATGAGCTCTTTCTGTTCGTACCGAGAACTAGCACGTAGGTTTTCTCGGTATGAGTTCTCTCTGTTCGTACCGAGAACTAGCACGTAGGTTTTCTCGGTATGAGTTCTTTCTGTTCGTACCAAGAACTAGCACGTAGGTTTTCTCGGTATGAGTTCTTTCTGTTCGTATCGAGAACTAGCACGTAGGTTTTCTCGGTATGAGTTCTCTCTGTTCGTACCGACAACTAGCACGTAGGTTTTCTCGGTATGAGTTCTTTCTGTTCGTACCGAGAACTAGTACGTAGGTTTTCTCGGTATTAGTTCTTTCTGTCCGTACCGAGAACTAGCACGTAGGTTTTCTCGGTATGAGTTCTTTCTGTTCGTACCGAGAACTAGCACGTAGGTTTTCTCGGTATGAATTCTTTATGTTCGTACTGAGAACTAGCACGTAGGTTTTCTCGGTATGAGTTCTTTCTGTTCGTACCGAGAACTAGCACGTAGGTTTTCTCGGTATGAATTCTTTATGTTCGTACCGAGAACTAGCACGTAGGTTTTCTCGGTATGAATTCTTTATGTTCGTACCGAGAACTAGCACGTAGGTTTTCTCGGTATGAGTTCTTTCTGTTCGTACCGAGAACTAGCACGTAGGTTTTCTCGGTATGAATTCTTTATGTTCGTACCGAGAACTAGCACGTAGGTATTTTGCAATCGTCTTCTAGTATTACTTTTTATTTGCGCTCGTTGGGACCCAAGTCTCTGGTTTCGGATATCAACTTTTTTTGTCGGTTGCTCTCGAACTGATCACGTCCTAAGCTCTGTTATTCGCATGTGCCAAGTTTCATTGTCAAAAACGAGTTTGAGAAATTTGTTCACTAATTTACATTTATGATTAACTCAACTGACTATGTTTTATTTTCTCCTTAACGTTTTCCAAAAATGTCCATGACCATGTTTTTATATGTTTTTCTGTGATCGACTTTAGAAAAAGATAATTAATATTTAAGATGATGATGTAGTGTACATATCCTATAATATATGTTACAGCGTTTCATTATGCAATGTATTAATGTACACTCGAAAAATTAAAAAGAAACATATATTTTACGCTTGAAGAATAAATCAAAACTAACAATTTACTTAAATGACTCATGGTATTCATTTATATCTTCACATAAATAACTCTCCAATAATTATTTAAGAACAAAATCGAAAATCTTAAAGTTATGGTGTTCAAGTATTTGGAGTATTCATATAATTCCCAGTATATTTGAAAGGGTGATATAATACCCCAGTATATTTGGAAGACTGATATAAAATCCACTATATTTGAGGGGTGATATAACACCCCAGAATATTTAAAGGGTTGGTATAATAACCCAGTATATTTGAAAGATTGATATAAAACTCATTATATTTGAAGGGTGATATCCCAGGATTTTTGAAAGGCTGATATAACACCCCTGGATATATGAAGTGTATACACAGTATATTGTAAGAGTTGATATATCTTCCCAGTTTATATGAAGGGTTGATATAACATCACAGTATATTTGAGGGGTTTATATAACACCCCAACATATTTGAACGGTTTGATATAGAATCACAGTATATTTGAGGGGTTGATACAACACCACAGTATATTTGGATGGTTTGAAATAACATCACAGTATATTTGAGGGGTTGATACAACACCACCGTATATTCGGACAGTTTGAAATAACATCACAGTATATTTGAGGGGTTGATACAACACCACAGTATATTTGGATGATTGAATATAACATCACAATATATTTTAGTAGTTGATATAACACCTAAGTATATTTAAAGGGTCGATAAAACACTCCAGTATATTTGAAGAGTTGGTAAAAGACTCAGTTTACTTGAAGGGTCGATTTAATATCCCAGTCTATTTGAAGGGCTGATATAACTGCCCTATTTATTTTAAAGGTTTATGTAACGCCCAAATATAGTTAATAGGTCACTCCAGTATATTTGAAGGATTTATATAACATTCCAATATATAGAAGGGTTGATATTCCACTCAAATATATTTAAACGATTGGTTGCTATAACACCCCGGTACATTTGACGGGTTGGTACCACCGTTAACCTTGTTCCAAGGCAGTTCGCAAGTGATCAATAGTAGTAGGGAAAGGCCGGTTGACAAACGTCTCATGATGAGTTTTCGTCCCATGATGAGTCGGCTAGGTCAGTTTTTTTTAATGAGGTTCTAATGACCTTAACGAGTTTTTAATGAGGTTCTAATTGACCTTAACGAGTTTTTAATGAGGTTCTAATTGACCTTAACGAGTTTTTAATGAGGTTATAATGACCTTAATGAGTTTTTATTGACCTTAAAGTGAAAAGATGATGGTATTGCCGCCAGAATTTAGGATTTCTGCGTCAAATCGATAACCAGCCCTCCCCCCTTCCCCCTCTCCCCTCCCCCCCTCACCCCTATAGCGTTGGAGGTGGCCGCCGCAATCAAAATCAATCAAAATCAAATCAAAGTCAATCAAAATCAAATCAAAGTCAATCAAAATCAAATCAAAACCCATTAAAAATCGATTAAGGTCAATCAAAATCAAATCAAAGTAAATCAAAATCAAAAGGGCCTCGACGATTTCCGAAGGTTCCCGACAATCCCCGGAAACCCCCGAAGGTATTCTCCCAAACAATCAATACATTTCCCGTAAAAAGTGGTTTTTTGCTTATATCTCGAAAACGGTGCGTCCTAGAGCCTTGGAAATTTTTTTCGACCCCCGAAAGTCATTTAGGCCCACCTGTATACACCATTTCCGACCTACCTATAACAAAATTTTTGCAAAAATAACACCTTTGAACTTATCTTTACCCCCACCACTTTGGATCTAGTTTCGTTATTTACCGTCCGATTTCGCTCAAATTTGGTACACGTGTACAGATACGCATGCCATACAATATAAACCGTTTGTATTATGTATATGTCGTCTCTGGACTTATCTTTACCCCCACCACTCCGGATCTAGTTTCGTTATTTACCGTCCGATTTCGCTCAAATTTGGTACACGTGTACAGATACGCATGCAATACAATATAGCTAGGCTAAAAGTGCATTTTATATAGTATAACAAGGCTAATAGTGTATTTATATAGTACAAAAAGGGAATTTGAGGGAAATTTGGGAATTTGAGGGAAATTTTGGGAGGGAAAATTCCCAACAGGTTGGCAGGAATGGGGGCCGCCATCTTGGATCCGGGGTATATATATTACGATGATTTCAGGAAAATCCTCATTCAGTCTCAGACTTTTGAACGAGACACATCTAGCAGCTCCGCTATTTACAACGTACATAACCTATAAATTCATTTGCAGATCATCATCATGAACCCCAACCAGATTGCATGCCCTAGATGCAGCAAGACCATGTCTAAGGCAAACATAGCTCGCCACCTCAAGAGCTGCACCGGGCCTACAACAATCCGGGAGCCTCAACGCCCCTGTCCGACTTGTGGACTCATGATAACTATCTCCAACCTCAGACGTCACCTCAAGAAGTGTAGCCCCGCTCACCTCAAGAGGAAAGCAGATGAGCCAGCCCCCTCCACTTCCAAGGTTGCTCGCTTCGAGACCGACCCCCAACCATCAACCAGCGATTCCATCATCAACAACGTGCGCTCTTCGATCGTATCAGCATACAACACGGTCAAGGAGACAGTGGGACATCTTATCGGAGGACATAGACAGTTGGAAATTATTGAAATCAAGAAGGCGTTCAAGGAACGAATGAAGACGTACTCAGTCAAGAACCACCCCAACATCAAGGACCCGATCGGATTTCTGAAGCAAGCTCGAGGACTCGTTCTGACCAAGATCGAGGAGCACGTCAAGGAAAAAAATATCAAGACTAACCTCATATTCCTCGTAAAATACAAAAAAACGGTCGGAGATAAGGAAGAGAAAAAAGAAATGAACTTCAAGACCAAGAACGCGGTCATCCTACCAGCCACTAACATCAAGGACTATTTGGAGGACGCCGAAGGGAAGCTCTTAAAAGAAATAGATGAATTCTACGCCAAGGGATCCGGGTGGACTCTGGCTAAAATTATCGGCTTGGAGCTAAGAATCAATAGATACGACCCCATCCACGCATCAACCTACATCGAGCTGCCAAAAAAGATCAGCGATAAGAAGGCTGTTCTGAATATACAAAACACTGATCAGAAATGTTTCCTCTGGTCTGTGTTAGCAGCTCTCCATCCCGTATCATGGCAAGATCAACCTCGCCGCATCCACCACTATCTACCATTCGAACACGAGTTGGATCAACATCTCCAAGGAATCAACTTCCCCGTCACCCTTGATAAAATCACGCTATTCGAGAAGAGGAGCGGATTTTCCATCAATGTCTACGCTTACGACGACAAGTGCATCGTATACCCGCTGCTGGTAACAAATGCAGAAAAACACACCCATATCGACCTCCTATACATCAAAGACGGAGACAATACGCATTATTGTCTCATTAGAGACCTCAGCCGACTTGTTAGCTCCCAGACTACTAATCATGACCATAAGACGTGGATATGCCGCCGCTGCCTGCTACACTTTAGAACGCAAGACCTACTCAACCGTCACACGGAGGACTGCATCGAGCACGAAGCCGTCAAGATTATCATGCCACCGGAGGGAAGCACTATCAAGTTTGAAGAGGGGCAGAAGAAGATGCGAGTCCCGTTCGCAATGTACGCGGACTTTGAGTGCATGCTCACACCCATCGAGGAGAACGAGGATCGAGCGATTGGACCTAGGAGATGCTATACCGAGAAGTACCAGAAACATAAGGCCATCAGCTTCTGCTACTACACCGTGTATACAGATGGAGACTACGCCCACCCCGTCATCTACTTTGGAGAGGATGCCGCCCAGGTCTTCGTAGAACGTCTACTAGATGAGTCGAGGAAGATTCATCAACTCTACTCCACCACTGCAGCCATCCCGATGCAGCTAACTGCGGACGACGAGCAGGAATTTGTCACGGCTACCAACTGTCACATCTACGAAAAGCCTTTCACCAACCCAGATGACTACAAGGTTCGTGATCACGATCACCTCACCGGAAAGTTTAGAGGCACCGCCCACAACCTCTGCAACCTCAAGTTTCGGAAACCAAATTTTATACCATATTTATCCATAACTTGAGTGGGTATGACACCCATTTTTACTAATTAAGCTTAAAGTAATTAACCAATAAGTATAAGTTCTTGTAACTTAAAACGTTAAGATACTACATATACTTTTGTGATGACTTATGTTCTAATCAACAGAACAGAATTGTCGACAAATGTCTTTGTAATTTGGGACGATGCAAAACATTAATTACATGTAAATATTTATAAACAGAAACAATAAAGTTAAAATCATATGCAGTTTAATTATCAATGAGGAAATATCTAACTATATTAATTCATATGTTTTATGAAGGAAATTTACAAGTGTGCTTTAACAAATAGGTGATACAAAGTTACTCGATATCGTTAAACTTTTTTACCTTTTACGTTATTTCCCTACCACTACCTTTTTATGTCACTTCACTACCACTATTATTTACGTTACTTCACTACCACTACTTTTTACATAACTTCACTACCACTACTTTGGACGTTACTTCACTACCAATACTTTTTACGTTACTGCAATATCACTACTTTTTACGTTACTTCACTACCACTACTTTTTACGTTACTGCAATATCACTACTTTTTACGTTACTTCACTACCACTACTTTTTACGTTACTGCAATATCACTACTTATCACTAGTTTTATACCCATATTGATTATTTCTATGAATTTTAAATAATTTCACAGGTTTATAATTTTAATAAATAATATAAATAATTTTAAAAATAGGCTCATGAACAATAATAATAATACTTTTTTCAGTTCATAAATTTCCTTTATTAATAGGAAATAATACTATGAGTTATACAGTGCTCTTCTCAGTTTCCAAATCACTTTACCATAGTTTTATATTATTTTACATCTGACATAAATAGATTGTAAAAACTGTTACAATTAAAAAGAGCAGAGGTTTTAAGGACTTAAAATTTAAAACCTTTAAAATGCTTTACCCAAACATTAGAAGTAGAATTTAAATGATAATTGAATTGGTGAGTTTAAAAAGGGACACATTCCAAAAATGTAGTTTTCGGCAAACTAAAAAAAACTGTTTTCTAGCTACACTAATAGTGATACAAAAAAACGTTGTATTGGGGAGTTGTAGCCTTAGATGTGTAACATTCAGACCACATATTAAAAAAATATTTGGTTACAAATTATAACTTATATAAATAGAATATGACTCTGGAATGTGTACCTTTTTAAACTCAACAAAACTAAAACTGAAATAAAATTACAAAAAGGTTCAATAACAAAATATTTTGTTATAAAGTATCACTTTAAACTAAAAATAATTATTTTTAATGAAATGGATGATGATTACTACATAGAAAATACAAAAATTTGACATGAAATTATTTATTGACTTGACACAGGAAAATCTGAAACTCAATACACTCTTGTTGTCATAAAAGAAAATCATTAAATTATTAATCAAAAATACATTTTTATGGAATTTTCCCATGTAAAAAAGTTAGTCATCGTCATCCTCTTGTGCACATGTTGTTGGCCACTGAAGTCGCTCCTCATAAAAGGCTCGGTGTTCATCTGGTATATAGTGTATTATTTTTTTTAGATCATTGAGTTTTTCTTTTTTTATTGGAACTCTCCCTTCAGGATAAGCTTTTGTTTCAGGAAGTTCTACGCAGTTGCTTTTTTTCAACTTGAATGTTGATTTTACGGCACTGTCAATAAAAGCTGATGTCTCTACATATCCTGGAAGAACATTTTTGAAAGTAAATTGCCGATAAGTGCTGATTTTAAAGTATGTTTTCCTGTCTTCAATACTTTTTGGCATTTTTACAAAGTGGTTTGACCACCAGCCCTTAAAGTTCAAAATGTCGTCACATTCTACTGATTTTATTTCAAATTTTGGATGTGTTTTTTTTGAACTTACAATCAATGATATGTATTGTTCAGGTGAATACACTCGGTCATAGCGTCGGATTTCACGCTTAACTGTGCCAAAGGTTCGGTCACAGGGCATAAAACTGTGCCCTCTTACGGGATAATAGTGATTAATGACCTTGAACTTATTCTTCATGGTTAAAGCTGATAAAAGCCTACACAGTGGGTGATTGCGGTTTTGGCCTCCGCAGGCATCACTGAATACATGAAGCTCCTGAACTTCAGCTGGTATGTTATTTGTAAGAAAATCCAATACCATTGAGCAAACTTCATTGGGTCCTCTACTTGCATTTCCTTCTGGATACACATAGAAATAAGCCTTGTCATTTTTGAAGTCATAAATGTTGAATACATAAAACCAAAGCTTTCTGAGATAGAACATCTCTTGGACGGGTAAAAAAGGTATAGGTAAATTTTGCATAAAATCAAAAGCTATTCCTTGAACTTCAGGTCTTATTTTGGATAGTTCCTTAATTTCTTTGAGCTTAGTATAAAACTTTTTTGCTCGCCTTTTATGTACTATAAACTCGGCTGATGCTACACGCTTTGCAGTGTCATTCAATGTTGGGGATTTCATTTTAGTTACCAAGTCTTCGCAAGTACTGCAGACATCGACTTGCGGCCTACCAAATCTAAAGTTGTAGTTTGTTTTGTAGTAATTTAAATAGTACTCGTACTTGACTAACCCTTTTAAATTAGGATGTATCCCTATAAATAGTTCATGCATTTTTTTTACATTCAGATCTGCAGCTAGGTAGGTGACAGGTGCAGATGTATAGTGTGCAATATGTTTAGGGAAAGATTCAATGTGCTCTCTAATTTTTATGTTAGTTTCAAGCGGAATAGCATTGCCACGATTATCGTGTCTACCTCTCTTATCAAGAGGTGATTTACCACTGACCAAAATCTGGGTAAGCCTAATGACCCTTTTGTGAGACAATGCATGTAAGCTAATATAAGCTTTTCGACATACTTTTGTCCTTACAGAACCTTTCATGGCATAATATGTGAATGAAGAATCTATTTTTTTTGACTGTTCAGTTGATGCCCTATGTCTCGCAACTTCATGTCTCTCTATTAGACCTATCAAAAAAGTATCAAACTCATTTTTAGGCTTCCCGTCATATAAAGCTTCAATTATATTTTTCTTATCATCATCACTAAAGCTATTCATGCATTTATTTCGACACTCACAGTTGGGTCCAGTGACTTTTGCAGATACAAGTAATCCTTTTGAAGTAACAAATTCTTCACCTCGACGTCTAGCAAGTTTTTCTTTATTGAAAACGTGTTCATCTTTGTTTAATTGTCTCTTCTTAGTCCGCGGCTCTTCATTTTCACTTTCTGACATTATAAAATACAACAGAAACTGCTCACAGATAGTAAAACACTTAACACATAACCTTTATAACCTCAAACTACTTCATAATCATAACAAGCATAGAAACATTAGAATGTTACTGCCACTGATGACAGCTAGCGCTGCACCGAGCCTGTTCGGTACTAACGCCCAGCTGAGTTTAAAAAGGGACACATTACTGGAATGTGTTCCTTTTTGTACTCAGTCGATTTTCATAACATCAATATCTGTAACTAAGAGTAAAGGAATATGTACCTTCTTCCACTCACTCGATGTAGCTTGGTTTAAAGAACATTTTGGCTATCTTAACTAATTTTGCCATTTTTTGGAATGTGTCCCTTTTTAAACTCACCAATTCAATTGTGTTTAGAGAGAAACTGACTCTGGTACGAGACTGTAAATTAATGAATCCAGGCGATAATGAACATTTCAGTACACATGACGAGTTACTGCTGTGTGATTTGGAACGTCATCAAAACACCCCGTTACCTGAAATGTGTTTACTGTAGGTGGCTCACTGTACCAGGTGAATTACTACGCCCGAAATACTCTTCTTAGCAGAGTTACGTGGAAATGAAAGAAGACTGTTTCTTTATATTCTAATTATTCCATTTACATGACTATTTTTTAAATAATCCCACTTTTTTCTAGCCAGTTTACCTATCCTCACTTTTAAAATAATCAACTTTATGTCATAATCGTATTAAGAGATAGTAAGTATGTAAAAATAAAAAGTGTGATTTATGTTCTATAACAACAGATCTGATTAGCAAGCTAGTATATTCGGTTTTATTATAAACTAAAGTGGGTTTTCATAACAGTATGATACTTTTCAAAATATCAACATTCATTAGTCCAATACCAGCAAAATAAACTCAAAATAACTCATTTATCTTTTGTTGAACTAGTACCACGATTATCAAATCAGCTTTTGTTCAAAACACAATGATAAACATCCTTATTTTATTGTTTTGCAATAAAATAAGGATGTTTTAATAATAAATAAGCAAGAGGATTGTACACGACTAAGTATTAAAGTCCATGAACCTTTTGGACTTAACTTTTCAAATATAATTCAAGTGGCAGCCTTAACCATTGACTCTAGTACAAGTGTTTCCTGTCG